>JAVHNF010025570.1:21288-34434 GCA_034783455.1 Micropsitta finschii | reverse complement strand
TGGATATAAGGAAGAAATTCTTTACTGTTAGGGTGGTGAGGCACTGGAATGGGTTGCCCAAGGAAGCTGTGAATGCTCCATCCCTGGCGGTGTTCAAGGCGGTATCAGGATGGACAGAGCTTTGAGTGATGTGGTTTAGTGTGAGGTGTCCCTGCCCATGTCAGGGGCGTTGGAACTAGAAAGGACTTAAGGTCCTTTCCAACCCTAACTATTCTATGATTCAATGATCTTGGAAAACAGAAACTGATGATATTGCACCCTCCTATTTCTTATTATGTTTACTGAATTTTGCATACAGCTCGAACATATCACTACCTATCAGAGATACAGGGAAATTAAACATACAATTGGCTAAGTCTATCATGTAGTCGTATGTGCAGTAAAAAGCATCATTCTCTGTCAAAGCAGTTAACTTTGCATGGACCCAGGAGGAGGGGATTCCCCCTTGCTGCATATGCATGAAACATATGACCACGCAAACATCCCAGGATGCATGGTTAAAGCCCCTAAAAGACCTAACTTCCTGGCCTGGGAAGTCGGATGTCTACCGTATGGTTCTATTACTTTCATATGCTCTTCAATAACTTTTTTTTTAAGTTTTAATAAGCATTTTTATGAAAGTCAATTGCTTATTTGAATCCCTGATCCTTACGATAGTGGCTGAATAAGTTTTCTTCCAGCTTTAAGCAAACATCTATTACTGAACAAGCATCAGGTTTCTGCCCCACAGTGATTGCTTTTTAAAGTCATAGCTGACTGAACACAAGATCTTTGAATGAAAATCCCATTTCAACCAAAAATATAATAAAAAACAGCTAATGGGCAACATCATCCTGGCATGGACACATACATTCTGGACAGCAGAGTGACTACCTTGCTGTATCCAGTCCCATCTTGAAGCAGCCACCAAACAAACAATTGTCCTTACTTGGGAGGAATTTGTTCCAGCAGAAAACTGAACCTGGAATCTGTGTATGGGGTTGCAAGCACAAGGATTACCTCTTGAGCTGCAGGAGAAACTGTTTTCTCTGTCAGAAGCAATCTTATATCTGCCCTATTAGTTCCAAGCTTCTCATAGACTTTCCACCTAAGCCTGACATCCACAGGTGGACAAAGCCCAGACTTGTTCACTCTAAGATCATGTATGGGGTTTTTGTTGCTGCCTCTTCACTGGCAACAGCCAGCAATTTATATATTAGTCTATAATCTCAAGCTACTGAACCAGACCAGTGATTTTCAATCATAATTAAGCTATTATGCCCCAGGCTTTTTCCAATAAATGCACCGAGCCCCCAGAGTGCTTAAGGGGGGCTAACAGGTTTGTTTGTCTTCCTCAGTCATCTATGATCCAAGCAATCCATGAATCCTCATAGATCTGAAGATGTGACACTGATGTCTGCTGGGCTATACACAGTTGGACAGATACATCTTGCAGGATCATTTTCACTACAGCTGTTTTGGACAGATACTCAATAAAAATTATATTCTTCATCTCACTCAAAACGTTAGTATTAAAAAAAGTATTTTCCTAAGGACAGTGGACAAGAATAGAGATGATATGGAACAATACCTCTTCTCTGTAAGTCAGTCAAACCCCAACAAAATTCCTCTTAACAAGTAATCAATCCCCAAATTTGTAACTTAACTAAAAGATTTTAGAAGTGACAAACCATTAATAACTGTTTTCACTGGGGCAGACAAATAATGCACAAAGAGGCTCTTCATGCTGCTACAGAAAGGTGCAGTAGATTGACCAGTGAATAGAAGCTGCAGATGGATTCATAGCAGGCAGAGAGCTCACACTAAACAGGGACAACTAAACATGGGAACAGCTATAAAGAAAACTAAGTCTTCAGCCCAAGACTACTTATGAGGTTTACGAACCACGGTTAAGACGCCTTTCAGCTATAGACAAATTATTATGCTCAATACTGAGTACGGAGACAAAGCTTAGGTGAGAGTCATTGGTTCTCTCTACAGTTGAGCCCTAGTTATGCAACAAGTTTGAGAAACAGAAACAGGTTGAAAGCACTTATTTCGAAAGACTGCTAAAAACAGGGGCTTTGGACCAAATTACCATCTCACCATTAAAAAGACCGTTGCTACCACAACACTAATACAAACATCACATTTCATACCAATACTGTGAACACCTGCATCTATTAGTCTCCCAGCTTTTGCCATATTAAACAGGCTTTGCTTAAAAGCTGGTTCCCTAATGTTCACTCATGAGGGAGTAGGAACGGAGCCTGGCTAACATGAGGATGCTGTCACAGCTCGTACATACAGGTTAGAGCCAAGCTACCATAAATATTGCAAGGAAGGGCTTTGCTTTTCTGAAAAGAGCAACCAAAGGCTGGCTTACTCTAGCTCCTTCTTGGATAAAGAAAGGATGGCACTTCCAGTAAGAGAAAAAACACCTGTCCTAATCACCCTTCCTTCTCTTTATAATGCCACATACACCAAACAGCTCTGGCAAAGACAACAACCCAGTAAAGGTGACTAGTCTTAGCAGCAGCAGTTACAGCAGTACTTTCAAAATAACAATAAAGTTAGGCTGTGTGGGGTTTTTTGTTGTGGTTTGGGGTTGGTTTGTTGGGGTTTTTAACAATCTATTTTAATTCTAAATCACTAGAAGCACTAACAGCCCACAGGATAGCTATTTTATATTAAAGAGCACATTACAGTTTACATTCCAGGCATCACATTGGATGTGATAATCATACAAACATCCAAACTAAAACCTCTCCCTCTTGATTAAGAAACAGCTACTTACTTCTCCGTAGTGGGTTCTGTAGTTCCCAGATATCACACACAGTTGTCACAGCAGTTGCTACAATATGCTCACCAAACCTAGTGTATCCCTGAAGTGATCCCCCCTGCTTTCACCAGCATCCTGCATCCTCTCTGCTCAGACTAACCTGCAAGGTGAGTTTTTACTTCAGAGTTAAATCAAGTAACCAGACTGATCATCCAAGTTTGGTCCAACCCAAGCAGACATCCCTGTACCCAGACTTGTCAGGGCAGCTGCGCAAGTACTGGAATTAATGGCAGAAAAACAAGCAAGCAAACAAAAAAAGGAAAGAAAACAACAAACCCCCACCCCCAAATAATAATAAAAAATACCAAGCACAAAAACCAACACCAAACCCCACCAAAAACGTATCTCACTACTTCTTCCTGCTTCCACCAATAAACCTGATTCCTGAACTGTTCGCTCATCTTCAGGCTTTAACTAAACATCACAGGTTACAGTGGATTCTGTCCAAGTCCTTTTCCTAGCACCTTGCACAAATAACCAGAGTAACAAGTGGGAAAGCATCAACAGGGAAAACTCTCAAGATTGACCTTTCTGAATGCTAAAGCTAAAATAAGAACTATCTCCTCACCATGTATCTCCCCTCCCTATCTGGTCTCTGACCTATCATTTGCTTCTAAAAGCTCCCCACTCATCTTGCCCTGGCCCTCATCCCACACCTACGGTCTGCTTCCAAACATGTTTATCAACACTTCATTATCACTGAGCAGGAGACAGTTGCCTCTTCCAAGATCCCTCCTCAAGAAGTACTCCTTGCCTTCATCCCCTTCCTGCCACTTCTTTGTGGTCTCCCCAAACCCGTCTCTCCAAAGTCTGGCAACTGAACCACTGCCTGTAGGGTACAGAGTCCTAGGATCAGGACCATGTTCCCTTGGGCTCATTTCACCTGGTTCTCCTAAAAAGAAAAATTGAATAGCTCCTTCTGTACACTCCTGCCTTTATGTACCCTCCAAGAATTGCTGAGAAGCAGGAAAAGAAAAGAAGTTGTCAGAAGCAGCTTCTCCCTGCTCAGCAGAGGTACACCATATGTGCCACGGCACCAGTGGCATGGACCACACCACTCCAAAACTCCAAAAAGGAGCCACTCTGCAGTCTGCAGAGGAAATACCTGAGCTCAAAGTGGATTCCTTGCCCCAAGTTGCTTTGAAAGCAGAGCTGGTAAAGGCTCATAACAGGCTACTGGTAGGTTTATACAACTTTTCCCAAGGATTATTTGCGAATATCTCTGAGAGATTTCTCTCTCGGCTTGAGGGGGTTCACACTTCAGATATTTCTGTGATACTTAGACACACTGAGGGTAATGGTGTCAAAAAGACAATGGGCAAGGACAGTTTCCCCAAGCAGGCAGGTGCCTGCTTGTAGGAAACACTGTACAATCTCCTTTGTAGACAAACCAACCTGGTAAGGATTCCCAATAGCATTACATAGAGCTGTGTATGATTATAGCCAGATCAACAAACTTTGTTCCACACTTGCCACTTTTGCTGCCACCCCTGGGATTTGATTTGGAGCTAAAAAAAACAGACTCTATTTTCAGAATACCTACTGCTATTGCACTGACCTTCCCACACACATTCCCCAAAACACAGGAGTTCCTGGAGCAGAAGTGACACAGCAAGCACCTTGTCTCCCAACCACGGCTTCCCAACCCACACGCTATTCTTTTATGCATCACTTAAAGCAGTGATGAATACTTAGCTACAGCCCAAGTACTGTACGGCAAATGTCTCTAGTGAGAAAAACTTCAACCCTGGGGAGGGGAAAAAGGTCTAGTTCAGCATCCAACCTTTATCAACACCCAAGAACCAACTTTCTCCTACATACTCATAAAATCTGATGAGGCACACACAGCTACAAACAAACCCTTTTCATAAAAGAGGCCCTTAAAACTGGCAGCCTCCCTGCTGAACCCCAGTGAAATGTTCCTTGTACCCTGGGTCTTTGTATTGCCTGCTCCTTGCAAGACCTCCCACTTCGGTTCATCTCATGAGCTGTGTGTTGTACTCCAGGCCACAGTGAACTGGAAATAAGAGTGTAATGCACAGGGCCCAGCTATGAGCTTGCCAGAACATACCGGTTTGAAACATCACAGAAAATATTCGGCTCCATATTTTCAACAGTAGCCAGAAAGAAAATGCATGGAACAATTTTGAGAACTGTTTTTCAAAAGTCATTTAAATCAAATTATGCCCCATGCACATTGGCAGAAAAACTCTCTCTACTAACTGGAACTGGTTTTCTTTTCTTTGTGTGTGTGTTCTTTTCTTTTTGGTTTAACTTTTTTCTTTTTTAATTGTCTCCCAGCCATCTTTTTCTGGTAATGTGGACAGGCACCGCAACACTACAGGAATGGATGCCAGGACAAAACCTATGATGCACAGTCTCTAGAATAAATCACTCAAGAAGGGTGGATTAGAGGAAGAGAGCAACATAAGGTTACATCTTCAAACGTATGATTCTCTGAAATCACTGGATTTTCAGAAAACTACTGCAGAATGATATCCAGTTTGTATGAGATGTAAAGAAGCAGACTAGCATTTGGATTCTTAACAACTTTAAGAAAACACTGTGAATCAATATATACTTTAAAAGATGCAATTATTACACAATGCTTTCATGTAATCAGAAAAGAATCTACTTGTGCTGAATGTATATCATTTGAAAGCTGCAATGCCAAGCAAATCCACACCGCTGGCTCACACAAACCCAAAGTATTATCCACTACTGCCTTTTTCTTTTTTTAACAATACAAGTATGTATGAAAAACATATTTCCTGGAAACAATGGTACTCTTTGAAGACTTATTCAACATTTCATAAACCAAACAAGCCTGCACCCGCACGTGCCTAAGAGGAAAGTGGGTTGACAATGCAAACTAATCAAAATGTACTGGAAGGGCTATCCAAGATATTTGCATACCTATATCTCCCAAGGCTATGTAAGTTTGAAGCTTTGTTCAGAACTGTGCAGAAATTATTTCCCATGTGTTTAAGAAAACCTCCTGTCAGTGATTAGCACTTTAACTTATCAAGGCAGGAAACAAACCAAGAGTTAACATGTTGGGGCTCATGCCTTAAGCCCCCCACTTTCTTTTTTTGATCATTTTGATCTGCTCCTCTGAGTGCCATCTTCCAGGGGTCTCAGCCCTGCCCATGTTTTGACACACTTTCAAACCCCAGAATGGTACACCTGGGAAAAAGCACACACTGTTCAGGAAGTGCACAGAGGCCAAGAAAAGCAATAGAAGTTTCCACAGTTAACTTGCATTACTGGTTGCCAGTAAGCCTTTTATTATGAAAACCCATAATTGGGAACTGTCATATTACAGAACAATTTATGGAAGTTTTGAGAGTATATATGCCCCGGTGGGAACTTCCTTTGACTGGGGTGTTCCATCAGCCCAGGTCTGCTTATTTATTAGCACAGGGAGAAAAGCATCAGGAACCTAAACAAGTGCAGAAGCATCACTGAGATTCCAACTCTAGTAATGCTTCAGATAGTTCTTAGATCCTTAGCATTTCCAGTCATCCGTCTTTATGGCTGCATTCAGTCAACAGATGGACTGCCCTATTTTTATTTCATTTTATTTTCTGAAAGAATATTCTTGCACTTACACTGTTATCAACTGCTCCTTCGAGGATATAGAAGGTAAAATGCAGCTGCTCCGGGCTGAGCGCATCCCGCTTTGTCTGCCTCCATTTGCCATCAGGTGAGCTTGGCAAAATTAGATCCTAATCTGACAGTCTCTACCCTGTCACACTAGGGAAACTGGCACCTACATTCCTTCCTAAATCAGATTTCAATTGTATTAAAATATGGCTCCAAGAGCAAAAGCCTCTCCCAATGCATGATGCTATTAAAGTAAACCACACAAAACCAGCCAGTGCTTCTTTTGCAGGTAGTCATGTTTTGGTGTGAAAGTAAAGAGAGTTCCTAACAGTTGCTAGAGACTGCATCTCAGAAAACTTAAGAGACTTTTAGCAACAGAAAACCAGAATTCCATTTTAACACTACATTTTCTATACAGAAGCCAGCACACACCATCTGCCAGCGTGGTTTTGCAGTATGAGCAGCTCCATCCTGTAGGAAATGGGCTGAGACATCAACTGACAATCGGGTTGACTGCACTTTGGCATGCTGCACTGCTGGCAATTCCAGCCATGCACACCAAGACCACTGTGAATTCAGTACCTTCCCCATCACCCTGGGACAGGCACTGAAGAGGTTCTGTGCTCAGGAGAATCTGTGGCAGAACTGGGACAGCCACAGCTGAAAAGGACCACCCAGAGAGCAAAAGAATTGGAGGAGATAATTCCTGCAAGCATGTTAAGTGGGGGGAAAGAAAATCAGGTGATTAACTGGGGATAAAAGGTAACAGCTTTCTCTACTGCTGGGAGCTGTCTGTGTCCCCTAAAGCAATTCCTGAAGAGAAAACAAGCTGTGAGTCAAATTTACACCTTCACACTTGATACCAACAAATTCTGACCTCAGACAGAATCTCACTGCAACATACAGCACCAAGAGCCTGTGGAGAAGAGATGACAGCAGCACATTTTGCTCAGATATTCCTGCAAATACACAGGCTGGGTTATCAAACTGGGAAGACTCCCCACCTGCAGCCTACACTGGCTATAAATCCATTTATTTGGGCTTTCTGACTTAGAGACCGTTTCACTCAAATGCACAAACAAGTCCTTGAATGCCCAGTTAGAAAGTGCAGGTGGGACTGCCTTCATATTACATCACTATTGCAGCCACGAAATCCCAGACTTCTGTATCTGTCTTACACTCAACAGGTTCCTTATGAAGTTAATAACGAAAGTAATCCTTCTCTCAACCACCTGTGACTTTTGCTAAGTTATTCAAACCATCTTGCCTAGTTTGCACTACTTGACTCCGAGACATCATTCAGTTGTATCACACCTGGGAATATCATTAGAACAGCAATACAGAAGCAAAATCATGAATGACCCCATAGTTATAACCACAGCATAGCTACCTATTCACAAGTTTCAGGCACTTACTAATAAGACTTTTTGACAATTTGGTTATCTATGCCTATCCAAAATTATTTCATACACTGGTCAAAACATTTTAAACCTACATTTCAATTAGTTTAGAACCAAATAGCTGATTCTGAAATGTCTACATAGTTGTCTGTTATAACAACATAAAACTAAAGTTTTAATAAAAACATCTTCACCAAACTTACTTCCAGCAGCATAAGTAGTTCACAAAATTGCTCTCCATAACCACCTTTCTGCTGTGACCTTTTCTTGTTATGTAGCTCCATATATATACGTGCAACAGCAAGAGTACTGAAGAGCTAATCTCTTTTAAAAGTGAGTCACAACCCTGCCCCAACAGAAAACATGCTAGAAGGAAAGGCACAAGAGCACGGTAACTGGTCTGTCTTCAAGGGGGTTGGTATGTCTGTCTTTTCCCGCTGGAAGGCAAGGAAATGCCCATTGAAGGCACAGGTTCCACACACTGCTGTCTCTGACAAAATGCATCCCTTTCCAAGGTTATTTGTTTTCTAGTTATGCTCAGTTGTCCCCAACAGAACCAGGGACACATCATGCTGAGTGCTTCACCAAAACATACAACATTGTTAATGCTCAACAAAACCTTTAGGAAGTTTTTATTAAAGGCAAAACACATCATAAGGAGGAACTAGATGAGAACAAGGTTACATGCAGACTGTCTTTGACAGGACCCCATCTTAATGGAAGTTAAAGCAAATTAGGGGCCCAAAGTGTAGTAAATATGCCTCTTGAAAAAGATGAGTGATATTCAGCATTTTGCTGAAGACTTATATTGCTGCAGTGTTTTCTCTCCTTCTAGTGAAAACAATCAGTATCACCAGGTTTCCTCTTGAAATGGTGGCAGGGAAACAACTGTGGGCATTTGCGTCATATGGATCTACTCACATTACTTAGTGACGAATGTTATTAAAAGCAAGCACCTCAAGCGAAATGTCTATAGCTCAGTTTGCTTGCATTTACCTTTAGCAACATGGCATGCCTCACTAAATTTTGAAGCAGTGTTTATTAAAAGTAAAATGAATCAGCATCCTCCACCAGGCTTTTCAGCTCATTTTCATGACGTCAATATTCAGGTTTATTTAATCCAGTTAAAATATACATCAATTAAACAAGGTCTCAGAGTATCTCCTGCAGCACCAAAAAATGCTGTAAATAGGAGTAACATGGTTTTACTTCTTTCCTTCAGAATAACATCTACCATTACTATAAACAGGCTATATCTTACCTTTGTAACCAGCAATTTAAAAAGCCTTTCACTTCAGTGAGCACTGGGAAGGTCTGGCCACCATAGAGTTCCTTGCTTCCTGATGCCATGTACCCAATAGTCTGTTTTTCCTGCCTGGCAATGAATGGTCTTCTATCAAAAGCTTTTTCACAGAATGAGCCAAAAGTTAAGCTCAACTGTTATAACTCAGTTTAAAATTTAATGCAGTGCAAGGGACTAACACTGGGGGGGTTTCTGTTTTACTAGTTCTCTACAAGCTAAGTATCACTAACAAGAGATTCCAGTGAATACTTCTCCTCTGTGACCTCAACTTACACAGCAGTTCAGGTTTTCCTTTCCCTCTCAAAATTCATTAAAAAGCTTTATTCAAGCTGAGATTTTTGTATACACGTTCTCTGCCAAGAGCAAAATTTTACAACTGTGTTTTAAGCTCCTTTAAAAAAAAAAAAAAATCCCTAAAATTATAATGGAAATACTGACAGTGCCTATAAACACAAGTACAGAAACATTATTGCAATAGGTAGCTCCTACCCCATCCAAAAAGAAAAAGTTGGTCTCTAAACCAAATTCCATGTTCATTCGGTAACAATGGCCAGCTATGAGATCAGTCAAGCGAGGTGCAAACAAAACATCCAGGGGATTTAAACACTGATGATGGCAGCATAAAGCCAACACCTTGGTCATTAAACTCTGATTGTGCAAGGTTTTTATTTTTATTTTTATTTTTTTCTTTCAGAAGTCCTGAATGACTTTATAACTTTTCTCCTGGGCAATCTCTTCTCCCAGCAGTCATCACAGGCTAAATTGGCAAATTTTTGAGTCGTGTTTCCAATCCTGATACATTGGCCATTCCTAGAAATTATTAATATAATGATTTCTATTCCATTTTGTCAATTTTATCTCTTGGTTCAGTCTGATGAAGCCCACCACTATACATGTGCAGCTCAGTCACACAAAAAACCAGCTATTCCTTGCTGATAGACTAAAACTTTGCCCTATGACTTCCTGTGAGTTCTCCCTTCTGCCTCAGGATAAACTTTGTATTCGAGTAAGAAATGGAGGCTGTACACTGTAACAAACTGAATCTCTCAGGCTATACAAAAGCAACATTGTCTGGAAAAGTCAAACAGAAAGAGTAAGTGTCCACCCACAGTGATATATTCCTCTTAATATTATGGAACACACTTCCAATTTTCTTAACAAATATGTAGTGAACACCACAATGCAAAATAGAAATACAAGAAAAATTATGTGCTTGGTTGTGCTAAGGAGGTACAAATTCAAGGTGCTAATGGGATACACAGGGAAGCACCACAGTGTCAAGTGTTAACCCTATTCAACACTTCAAAATCAATCAGAGAATCGCAAAATCCAGAAGCACAGATCAAAAACATGTGACTGCGAACTAGCCTTGACACCTGCTTATGTCATTAATAAAATATTTAATATATCTGAAGAACATTGGGTCTCCTAAAGTGCCTTAACCAGAGCTGAAATGTGTTAGTCATCCAACAAGAACTCGCACTTCAACACTGGAAATTACGGAACACGGACATCAAATCAACTCTTTTACAAGGTAGCCAGCTCCAACACAAAATCTGGACAGTGCTACCTGCAAACATCCATTACTAAAAATTACAGACTAGTAGCCCTTTTTACCAGAAAGGGACTATCTCTCCCTTGTAGTACATTGTGTACAATTACGGGATACTGAACTACACTGACTGGGCTTTCAGTACGGTCATTAAACAAGTCCAGTAAATTCAAAACTGCTTCATACAGATCTGCTGAACCCAAAGCAATCTTCACTCATCCAACCTCCTCCTCTGGGTAAAAGTAAGTATGGGATGACATTTAATAATTTTCCTTACCTGAAAAAGGTTATTTTGAGAACATCTACAGAGGCAAATTGTAATACAGTAAATGTGTTAAGGATAAATTAAGCAACTTTACAAAAGAAAAAAAGCAAATTCTCAACCAGAAAAGGCAGGCTATTCCAGAAAACTAAGAAGAAAGTGAATTTGAGTTCATTACAATTATTAATGTATCATTTAATGAAGCTGTTTCTGTAAAAGATCAAGAGATCTTGAGAAGCATGTTCTTGAAACTCCACAAGTGACAGAACTAAATCTCAGCTCCATTTCTTCACTGGGAAATTTGGAAAGGAGCCTCCGGAAACAGTACCACTGCTCTGCAACTTACTGAGTTTGTTTATCTTGTAAAAAAAAAAAAAAAAAAAAAAAAAAAAAAAAAAAAAAATTTAGCCCTTATACACATACTTTTAAGATAACTTAAAAGTATGTGTATAAGGATTTTCTTCACAGCTTCAAGTTAGGCACTGAAGTACTCTGTTATGATTAGTTTTATCATACTGAATCCAAATGCTCTGGATTATTAATCAGCTCTTCTGACAGGTCTCCCAATAATGAAACATGCCATGCAGCTAACTCTGACTCACTGTGCACCTTAAGTTGATAAAACAGAAAAGGAACATGAGGAAGTTCTCAGATCTTACCCAGGCAGCCCACAGCTTTAGGAAAGCCTTTCCATTTGCTTTCTCATCATCAAGACCAGTGCATTTGTTGGTTTTGACATGGCAAACTTCCCACTTGCCTGCTCCCATTCTACCAGTTTATGACAGCTACCACATCAAAGGCTGTTAGTACACAAAGCATCTATGTTGTCTCAACAGCTGAGGACTTGTGAAAAGCAAGTTAATGCCCTCTCAAGTAAAACACTAAGTTCTCCACTTCCTTTCTGCTTAATACCTCCTTACATTCTCTGCCTTGTTTTGAAATGTCTGTTCACCCTTCAAGTTAAGTTGCGGTTTTACCATGTATCATGCTACACCTGTGCCACAACACCATTATCAGAAGAAGAAACCACTTCACACAGCAGTTTTCTCCTGGGCTGTTGGGAATCCAAATCCAGATCCCCCTTCCCCATTTGTGACCCAAAGTCACCACTTCCACCTTCACAGTTTGGCTAGGTTGGGCCTGGCGCTGAGTGATGGAGGATGTGTAGAGAGAAAGTAAATGAAGGAGGTAAGACGGGTAGAGATGGGCCATGTAAAGTGTTGCAGCATGTACATGCTCTCCTCACCTCAGTCTATCCATTCTCACCCAGACTACTGAATAATGTACTTCATAACTCCTACCCCCACAATTACACAGCACTGAGAGAAGTCAAATAACAGCAGGAGGTTGCACATTAAGCACTGGGAATAACTGCAGTTCCTGCTTAAGCAATTACAACAAGCTGTGCAACACCCCCCTGCACACACATGGTGCTTGGTGGCATCAGCAGCTCCACAGAGACTCTGATGGGGAAGCACCTGCCCCAGAAACCCCGGCCTCCCTTCACTGATCTTTCCTTAAAAAAATAAAAAAATTTAAAAATGCAGCTTTTGCTGCATGTTGTAGATGATTAAATGGCTTTTACAGTCCTCAATCCAAAACAAATTAAAAGGGATAGAAGTCCAAAAACATCTAGTGATAAGCGTTTGTTCTCAGTGAAACAAACGGAAGGAATTCTCTATTAAGCACACAAAAGGTTATCAATAACCTACCAGTTCACACCGTGTCTGCCAGCTCCAGGGAGGGATCAGTTCCCACTCTGTAACAAAGCACCTGTGCTGCCAGCCATGAGCAGACACATCCAGTCACCTCCACCAAAGGCATCCTTCATCTAAGGAGCACATTCAAACCAACTGAGAAAGGCTTCTGAAGAACAAAGGCTATCTGCAATGCAAACTTGACTCCAAATCAAGTACATGATCAAACCTGCTTCCTTGTAAAATCTTAATAGGACTCCACCACAATAAAACTAAGAAAGTTATTCAATTCCTAACTAATAATTTTCTAATTTGACCACATAGTAAAAAGGGATCAGAACCTCCCAGAAATTATTTTACTGCACTATGCACAGTCCTATGAGTACAATTAAAATGTTCCAACCAAGCTCTACAGTATGAGCACTGTTCATAATTTAAGAGAATATTACTTTCTTTGCCCAGCACTGCCCATTCAACCCCAAATTATCAAACCCTTAATCTAGGC
>JAVHNF010025570.1:0-13030 GCA_034783455.1 Micropsitta finschii | reverse complement strand
TTTGCAGACAGATGACAATTTCATAGCTGGGGGAGGAGGGTGGTGTGGGGTTTTGGGGTTTTTTTCAAACAAAATACTTTCCTCATTATAGATATCGGGCACTGCCAGAAGGTACAAAAGAATAATTACTCTTTTGTTACCTGTAAAGGAGAACAAAGCCTTTCCATTTTAGGTTTCTATACTCACCCCTCTCTGAAAAAAAGCTGACTCTTAGAGTGATCTACACTGCTAGTAGATGGGACAGCTCTGTGATATCTCACAATGCCAGTTCAAGACTTCATCACAGAAATTTAAAAGGTTTGATTTACAGAGGTGATAAGGCTTGTGTTGCTGAAGGGATGAAAAAATATCAGTGATGGAAGCGCTTAGATACAAATGTGTATCAAATCCTATTCCAGTTTGTTATTTACCATTTTAAGGATAACCATAAAAAATATTAACTTAGAAAAAATAATTTTGAGATGGTTGTTAAATTTTTTTCTTCTGTCTTATTTTAGGGAAGACATGCTGTGTTAATTTTCATCTATATATAATGCCTATATCATATAGTAGAATTATAAAATTAATCAGATGTGTTTGCATTGTTCTCAGCTGTAATAAAAAAAAAAAAATTATGAATCAGCTGCATGCAAATTTGTGAATTACAAATATCCAGCAAGAGTTTTCAAATGAAATTAATACTGGAATTTGCAACACAGTTCCTTCAGTGTATTGAAATCAAATCAAATCGCATTTCAGTCATACAGTCAAACAACTTAAAATTTATCTTTAATTCTAACAGACACAAAGGCAATTTCATTTCATAAGTGCACAACAGGTCCTTTATTGTAGTATGTATTCAGTGTGCTTTGTAACACTGATAACATTTCAGTGTACCACTGAACTTCTTATTGTTTGTTTAGATTGCTTGTACACTCTCAAATTTAGAACAGTGTGATTAGTGACTTTCATGCCCAAGAGGTATAACAAGGGACAGAAGAAGTCATGTATCTGTTGTCTGCAGACAATAACCTTTGATCATCTCAAAGCAGCATCTGATCTGCCTGTGCACCCAGGCATGGTTATAACAATCAATATTCAGAAGGAAACAGAGCGTTCCACAGCTTTGCAATCTGCAATGATAGTTTCGTTTGGACCTTGAATATGATTAATAGCAGATTAAAATGCATAAAATTATATCTATAAACAGCAAAACATGACAACATGACAAAGCATACTTTATAAAATAAGTAATAGTTATAATTTGGGAAAGTTCATTCAAATGTCATTACTCATAATCAAATTTGGTCACTAAACTAGGTTATTACAAAAATATTCCCAGGATCTTTCATGACCACAGATGGTCAGATCTGCTGTTAAGCCAAAAGAAAGTACCACTGGTACACAATGCCCCCTAATACCCTGACTCAGAGGACAGTGTGCCAATTCCTGACTCATTACCTCAACATCTACATGACATAGTATTGTAATATCTTCCATAAAAATACTCACTATAGCCCAGAAAGAATCGAATTTTAACCCATATCAATAACCATTGTCCAACTAAGACAATAGTCATAGTTGGATATTAATAGCAAGGAGGTAAGAAATTATCATATTTGTATGTATACAAAACCACATATACATACTTTTAAATCTCATTGTTCCATAGAGGGAACTGTGAATAACTTTATAAGCCTGTGTGTAGAAGTGAGCAGTCTAGCAAGGGCACCCAAGGCTGTAAGATTGCAGAGGCCCTGAAAGTACAGGAACTGGACAGTGTCAGAAATCCCTGGATTGTTTATAGAAATGACCAAATACTGTTACAGAACTATGTAACACCCCACAAAGCTGCCCGAAATGATAGCACAGATGAGCTGTCTTTAAAGTGTATTATGAAATTACAGTAAAGCAGTCAGTTGCCCTGGAGCCACTAACTGAAAACGGGGCATGCAGAACTGAGCACTTGAGCACTTTACTGCTACATATATAAGCCTTATCTCACTATCGATAGCAAGAGCTGTATCTCTTGCATTCAGCCTAAGGTTTTGTAATTATCTTAGATAGGTCTAGCTATCCACCCTGGAGGACTGGCTGTTCGATGTGGACACAACACACTGACTCCAAGCAACAGGAATTATACTACAGAATTCAGGTCAATGACCCGGCACCAAGGACATCCCACTACTTTTAAAAACATTTTAGCCTTGCATTGAGTTGCACACAGTACAAACAGAAAATCAGATCAGCTCAGAATATAAAAATGGATATGCTTAAACAAACTGCTGGTCCACCTTAGCTAGGAATATTCTCTCTAATAAAAGACACGATGAGATAATGATAAAATCAAGCAAAGTGAAACAACTTTATAAAACAAACAAGTACAACATACCTACCAGGGAAGTTTCTTTCTAAGACTCATCAATAAGATGCCAATTTTCTCTTGAAGCATGATGGGTTTTCTTTAAATCAAAAACCTTTATCACACAATTTTTCCATATTTCTACAAAGCATTTGCTTTCAGTGACATGCATGACTGAAGTTGTGCAAAATACTTAATCTGTATTTTAACTGACTTATTCCTGCCTTTCCTGTTTAAGAAATGATGAACAGAATCACATATTTTTCTAGCACTAACTCTATATATTTCATTATAACTTTTTCATTTACTGCCATATAAATTATCCCAGTCTTTTTAATATCTTCTGTGGAGTTTCTCTATGCCCCTTTCTCTATGCTTATATCTGTTTAGCTTTCAAGAAACAACAGAAATGACCATCATCATCACAAGAAGAGAAAATGTCAGACTGCATTACATTGCTATTCAGATGCTCTGAAATCTTGTCTCAGCAGTGACTGGTATCAGATGCTTTAGAAAAACTGTAAAATCTGATGGAAAATCATGAAAACACATGGGTTTGAGAAAGCTTCTCACTAACTGCTACAGTAAATGTTTGGCTTATTCACTGAAATGGATGGAAGTGCCAGATCAGGAGACAGTTTTACTACATATAGAAAAACCTGCTTGTTACAAAAATTCCCAGAATTCATTGTCTCTGCAGTGCATACTTTAGTACAACTGGAGACCTCCATGGGCTATTTACTATCATTAAAAATTACATTCAGTATGATTTCAAATTCCAAGATATTCAGTATTTCCTTTGGGTATTTCCTTTTGAGAAAAGACCGATAATATCTTCAAAATAATCTTCTTATAGCCTTCAGGTTACACATATATATAAACAGTCTAATCTTTTCAATCTTGTCTCTTTCTCTGCGTCATGCTTCTTTTTTTGTTTTGCAGCAGAATAACTCCAATTGAATAATTCCAGTAATTCCAAATAATTCTAATTCATTGAAAATTTGAGTCAAATTTTAGTCATCAAATCAATGATTTGCTATTCCTTTCTGAAAAGCTGGAACTTCCATTCTTTTTTCTCCTGTTGTGGACATGTAATCAAAATTTTCATTCAGTTGCCCATAGAAAAAAAAACATTTGAGATCTGTATGTGTGCCCAGCACTTCCAAATGCAGGGGCCACTATGCCCCTATATAGCCTCACATGTGACCTCAATAAACATAGACAGGCTTCCTAATAGGCACTAACTTGCAATCAGTAAGTAGGAAAAGGTCCTCCTTAGTTTATAGAATCATAGAATAGTTAGGGTTGGAAAGGACCTTAAGATCATCAAGTTCCAACCCCCCTGCCAAGGGCAGGGACACAACGCTAAACCATGTCATCCAAAGCTCTCTCCAGCCTGGTCTTGAACACTGCCAGGGATGGAGCATTCACAGCTTCCTTGGGCAACCCATTCCAGGGCCTCACCACCCTCACAGTAAAGAACTTCTTCCTTATAAATAAATGTAAATTCATGGATGTAAATTGAAAAACAGATGCCTTTCTCAGAAATAGAATGTTCATATTTGCAAAGGAATTAATTCACTGACTGATAGAAGCAGAAGAAAGACAAACTTTTTAGATACTAGCCACATTCTAGCAAGATTGTAATTATCCTTAGAATTGTAATGAGTGTGCATTGGTTATTTTATTTTTCTAATAAAAAGTCACCAAATGCCTGTGTGCTTTGCCCTCTGAAGTAATTTCCAGAAATATGCAGTAATAAGTAATCACACTATTTGCAAATATATTTGGTAAAAAGAAGCTGTGCTTTGAAAAGTATCGATTTGCTTGTTACAGTTATCATTTTGATTAATGTTAAAATTCTCTGCAGTATATTTAATCATTACTCATTAATAGTACAGTTGTAAAGTACTACACAAATCTACACATTTACTATTAACAATTAGTGTCTTATATTTCTTTTCCTATCACAGGTGTAATCATAAGGTAGAACTCATAAAAATTTTAAAGCAGTATTTATTAAAGTAGGCATTGGTTATAAATCTTTTTAACTACAGTATTCAGGGAGTTAATAATGATTTCAGTGGGTTTATCTTATGATAATGAAAAGCCATTTAGATTGCAATTGTATTGCATCTTCTCTCAAGAGGTCCTCTAGGAGGTGCAAGTTTTCACCACAGTTGTGAAGCTGAGAAAAGCTCCCAGGCAAGACAGCAAATACTGCATTCTGTGCAGAGACACTGTATTTAACATATGAACAGACTGAAACATAGATTAAATGACTGTGTGGTGCTAGGTTCATAAAAGTTACAACAGTGTTTTTTGAAGAAATAGTAGGCAGGGAATGGAGAAGAGAAAGAGAGGAGGAAGTAAGCAGTAAATAATGATGAATTTATGGTGAATGGGTCTGTAAGTCAGTTCTGTGGTAGCATCAGTGTTTATATGGATCTAATGTGATGTTAGGGATGGAGGGGATACTAAGCAAAAGGCATGTTCAAGGGAATGGTTTTCAAAGTGCTGCCTGTCATGATAACTTAAGAAATCCTTGTGGAAAATTAACTGAAAATGAATTCACAGTGTGAAGACCTGAGTGGATAAAGCCCTGAGAAATGTGACGTGAACTCATAGGTGATCCTGCTTTGAGCAAGAGGTTGAAGTAAAGACCTCCTGAGGTCCTTTCCAGACTGCATTAGTCTGTGCTGTGGTAAAAAGGTTCGTGTCATCCATGCAGGTGTATAAGGAGGAATTCAGATGGTGAACAGAATCATTCACTTGCCCAGTCTGAATAAGAAAATCACTGGACTAACTTGTCTTGTGGTGTTAGTAACCTTTCAAAAATAGCATTGAAAGCATAAAACTAGGTTAGAAAACAGAAAAAAAAGCTGGTAAAACTGATCAAAACCAAGTCAATTTTCCAGGAGACATGTAATTTTTTTTAAAGAGAGCTATGCTTGCTTTACTGAAAAAGTGTGCCAATAATTCTGTGGTGTATCCAAAAGGAGGTTAGAGGCAACTTGAGTATAGCTCTGGTTGTCTCTGGGGGTATAAGGTAAAGACTAGTCTTCTAATGGGAAATAAATGATGCAATCCAATGACTGAAAGTTGTATTTACAATTACTACATTCCAGTTACTAATTGCAATTGCTACAGGAACTGGAGAAGCAACCCTTGTGCTTTTGTAAAGTCTACAGCAAAACATAAAAAAAAAACCAACTACCCTTCCTCCCTACAGCATCCATCAACCTTTCAGATTTGCTAGAGCTCTGCTTTTCTGGACATCTTCCTAGCTGGCTTCTTAGGCTTCCCGCTTTACTCCTGGATATCATGAATTACACTTGAATGCTTTTAGCATGCCAGAACACTTACTATTTCAATAATGACTTCTCCAGAACATTTTTTTCATTATTATGAATGTAATGTTTCCAAACAACATTCTTGATTGTTAGACTCAAACAGTATTGCTGTGATAACCCTCTAAGAACCCCATCTCCTCCTGAGCTGCTGTTATCCTTACATTAGCTTGAAGATTTTGAGAAGAAACTGACTCAGACAAATTTAGTTGAAATGAATCATTATTCACCAGGGCAAATCCAAAGCTAGCATCCCCTCTGGACAGCTAATGGTTCATAGGTTTTCACCAACAGCTGGAAGCAGTGACTTGCCAGGATACGTAGCTCTCTTCAAAATATACATGGTGATATTTGTGATGCCTGCTTGAAATTAATTGTTCCTTCTTTGCATTTGTTTGCAATTATGCTAACAGCAGTCAAAGCTGGAAAAAGTGAATTGTAGTTTATATATTCTGTACAGAAAGTGCTTAAATATTTATTTCTGATGTATGGCTTCAGAAGAGGCAGCTCTAAAATCTCCTGCTGTACAGTACTGTATCTGACACCTCAGTGTTGAACAGAACACATGTTTTCATAAGCTATAAAGGCTTACTATCTCTATCACTTTTGGACATTTCATGACTAAAATGCTGGATCCATTATTCCTATTATCCAGCAGCACACACTGTACATAAATGAGCAGTTCTACATCCTTGGCCTTGGAGACCTCCTGGCTATATCAAAAGGATATAAAGGAGCACTTTAAGCTGAAGAGGAAATGATTCATGGAACAGCAAGAAAAGATGGCACTTGCAGGCACAGATTTCTAAGGAACTGGCAGGTTAATCAGTCATCATTTTATATATATTATTTACATATATAGTATATGTTATTATCATTTTTATATACCACTGCTGCAAGCAGACACAGAACTGGAGATCTCTCCTACATATTGTAGCCAGAAACTGGGTGTTGGACCCCAAAATTCTTTTCAGGCAGTTTTGAGCAGTTAAAAGTCCTTGTCTGGGTACTATTTTCAGACTAAGACTCTAAAATTTCAGCCATAGCATGCAATGCGTGAGACGCTTGTCATGAAAAACATTCCACATTATAAACTACTACTCTAAAAGCACCAGAGATTGGGCCAGGAATCCAAGCCCCAAGTGATATCAAATTACTTACTATGCTATTTTCTTCCACCAAAGAAATTACATCTTGCAAGAAAAACCAAAACATATCTAAAATTAAACAAATTCTGTCTGGCAATTAAGCAGACAGTAAAAGAGCAAAAAGGCTGTGAGGAAAGATGAGTTAGGTTTATCCTTGAAACTGACATGCTGCTTCCCTCCTTCATGAGCCTGAGAAGTATTGCTGCAATCATCATATCACCATAGTTTTCCTTTCAGTAATTATGCCACTGTACAATTGAAGCTCCTGAAATTGATGTAAGCACAGCTTCATAAAATATAACAAGAACCCACAAGTGGAAGTTAAAATAGTGAAAATCAGTCAAGAAATAAAATACCATTTTTCTTCTTTATCAGAAGAACTGACGAGGACTTAGGTAAATCCTCTGTCACTAGCTATCTTTTATCATGGTGCTCTTCCAGAAGATAAAGGCACAGATTCATGGAAGCCCTTCACCATTTGAACGGAGTTTGAAGTAAGAATGGGACAGTCTAGCTAATTGCAACGATACTCTTGACTATTTGCTGAGAGTAGGTTAAGTACCTGGAAAAACATTCTAAGTCAAATACCTTACTTTGCAAAAGCTAAATATTTGAAAGTTACCATAGCACCTCAATATTCCCAAGATGTAACACAAGAGGACAGGAGAGGAACTTCTGAAATACAGCTTCCAAATACAGTCACCACAATGTACGCCACTCAATCCTGTCAGGAAGCAGCCAGCCACCTTCTTCAGAAGCGCAAGATAACAGATTTCGGGGACAAAATGTCTCTCCCTCAGGCTGGTGGGGCCACAATGAAATGTCTGGCTCTTAAAAAGAACTAATAGTAAGCACAGCTATATGAACTGACAAATTGATCATTGCTAAACAGCAAGCAGCTCTCCCAGAGGATGTATGAACAAACAGAGCTGTATGACCAGACAAACTAAGCACAGGGAGGATGAGGGTAGCTCATTAAAGCACTTGATGCACATGCAGGAAAGGACATGCTGTTAAGAAATTCAAGGCTGATAAATTTCCCACCACTGAGCCAGTAAGTGGACAGCCGGAGGAAGAAAATCTTGCTGTCCCTCTCAAGAATGTATTACATAAAGTAGAACCATGCACTTAGAATATTTCACCATCCCCTTACGTTTCACTGTGGCATTTATAGCTGTAAGGTATCGCCATTACAAGCTCAGCAGAACACTGTATATCCCTGGAGAAACTGCTCTCAGACAATGCTTTATTCGCACAGGCACTTGACCCACAGAGACTGACTCATTGGGTACAGGGCAGTTCCTAACTTCCTCAGCTCAAGCAAACACACAGATTTTTCCTAACCAAAATCCATAGTTTCACTTGTCACAGGTTTTCCTCCTTCCTCCCATTTACACACATAAATTGAACCTAGGTTCCAGTTAAGACCTCCCACTACTGGGGTGCAGTACTACACTGTGACTTTGTACAAAGTGATCTACAGCAGGAATCACCTTCACTAGCAACAGGAAGATTTTCCCCAGAGCATCCAGAGGCCATCCAGAGTGCTGGCAACTCAGAAAGCACAGACCCACCATGCTGCTGTAACAGCAACCTCACCTTGTGCAAGACTCTGGTTTACCAGCAAAATAATAAAAAAAACCAAACCCAAACACTTCATTTCTCAGTGGAGCACAGACTAATGGGTCAGGAATAGAGAACCATACAAATGCCCAGCATGCACATCTCAATCCTAACAAATCAATATGTACAGAGCCTGTAGTCTCCTCTGAGAGCATCAGTTATACCATACATCTGATTCACACTTTAATAATTGAAGCTGTTCATCTTGTTCCAAAGGCCCAATGGGAAGGAGAAAATCTTTGAGACACCCATGTGGCAGCTTTGCGGCAGCATGAGACTAAACAAACAGAAAAACCTAAAATAGGTTGTGACAGTTTATCATTAATCAGTATGAATTACTTGGCAGAATGCAGTATCTTTCAGTGCAACTTAGTGGCACCTTTCCCAAAGAACTAATACAAACACGAGCACATAGCAAGAGATACAGGGAGCCAGGGAAAAGGGGTGTCATCGCTGATTGAGTTGCTGATGGCAAGAAACAAAAGATGAGACTACATAGGGCAGCACCTGTGTGGCTCAAAAACATAACTGGCATGTTCCAGCTAATTCATTTGGCAGGGTTAAATTTACCAGGGAAGAATCATAATCATACTCCAGAACACTGAAGTCTTCTGAATTGCCTCCTTGCAGTTGGGCACCACTACCCCACCAGTTCTGTTTATCCTAGCATTTTCCCAGGACATGAAGAATATTCTGAACCCTTCCTCCTATATTCATAAAAGAACATTACTGTTGAAGACATGAAGGTATGAGGACATAAGAGAGAGAGATGTTATCTTTATTTAGAGCCAGATATAAATGGAAAGCTGCAGACAAAGCTTCCAGCTCAGGCAGCCTCTATCAAGCCTACAAAGAAGTCCTTGTGCTGGCAGGTCCTGGCAAAGGATCTAAGCACTCAAACTATTCCATTTTTCCAACTCTATGAAATAGTCTAAAACAAAAGAGAATTTATGTATATGGATTTGGTGACCCAAACATACAGTAATCATCACAGATTTAGTGAACTCTGGTTTGGGCTTTTGAATAGCTATCAAAGAAATTTCGCTTTGACCCTCAAAATTGGCTTTCAAAGGTTACATAGGTAACAGCAGACCTCTTTCCTATATTTGTATACAGATATATCTGCAATATCTTATATCTCACTTATGATTGCCTTTTGCATAAGGTAGTTTTGCATTTACATGTGTCAATAAATACTTAGGTGATTTACTCATTTTATGCATACTTAAAAGGAAGAGACAAGTTCTAATATGTTCCTAATCACTGTTTCAATTACTATTAAACAGAGAAAGCAGAAGGTTCAGCAAATGACCAGACTGAAAATCTTGCATTTGCAAGCCTAAAACCATGTAACTTCAAAGGCAGCCAGAGAAGGTAGCTGGAACAAGTAAAAAGTCCCTACCCTGCTGGAATCACCCTCACTATTACTTCTGTCCAAAAGATATACAATAGTCTTTACATTCTCAAGAAGAGTTCAAAAACCATGTCTGGGAAACAATTATCCAGATGTTTGAAAGGACTTTGAGTTTGATTACTGAAGGGAAAAAAACAATGGTCTTAGCGAAATTTTCAAATGTGAAAATGAACAATGGATTATCCCACATTTGCATTGTTCCAGTCATTTAACACATTCTTCATTCACGTAAAGCAGAGTATTACCACAAAATCTGGAGCTGTGACAATATAAGCTTTCCATCAGCTGAGGACCCACAAATCAGAGTTAATCGTTACTAAAGCTTTGTGAACACCACTTGTCAATAGATGAGTAACTGCAAACACCTACACAGACCTGTCCAATGCCACAGCAGAAAGACAACTAAATAACAGACGATAAAAGTCACTTCTGACAAGCATGCTTTGAACCAGCCTTGTTGTTAGACTTCTCCATACAGTAATAAAAAAGGCCATTCTATGCAAAGAGTAAGGTTTCAACTCTTTAGGTATCACTTCTTCCAAACTTTATAATGGATAAAGTGTTTTAATTTACAGCACCATAATTCACAATTTAACTAATCTGATTTGTAAGAAATTCTCTGTTCACTGTCTCAGGCCCTAAGCTTAGTGAAGAATACAGTAATAAGCTCTTTCTGTCAAATTAAAGAAGAATATACTGAACTGACCTTCCATTGCTCCTTGGGAAGCAGTTTCACCACCACAATGTCACTGTTCAGGGCTCTGTTGCGAGCAACCACACCATCAATAAAGATATCGCGAGTCCCATCCTAGTCAAAGAGGAAGAAAAATAAATGCCAGACCAAAACATATTTCACTACAGTTGTTATGAGATTTAAAACACTATCACCAAAAAAGACACACACCCTGGTGAGACAAACATCCTGCAGTTG
Organism: Micropsitta finschii; assembly: GCA_034783455.1. Classification (NCBI taxonomy): domain Eukaryota; kingdom Metazoa; phylum Chordata; class Aves; order Psittaciformes; family Psittacidae; genus Micropsitta; species Micropsitta finschii. The sequence goes on along the minus strand of JAVHNF010025570.1, from coordinate 2,223 downwards.
TGCACGGAAATTAAATGGATTCACCATATATATGCCCTTCAACATGCAATCTTTCAGCAAATATGCTCCTTTGTATGTATGTGCCAGTACAGCAGCTCCACACTATTTATTTAAGACAGAGCCAAGCCCTCAAGATGTCTGCAAGCTCCGCTCAGTTCCTCTACAGTTACTCTTGGGAATGGGTAGAGAGTTTTCTGTAGTCACAGCTCTTCACACATTAAATTCCCAACTCAAGCACTCAAAGACATTATTAAGAACATGTTTACAAAACCATCCACAAAGTGCCCCACATGCAGATCTGTCTGCCGCTCCGAGATGAGATAGCAAGGACATGCAGCTCTGGGATCAGCAGGTCAGTCTGTGATGGTGGCCTGGAGAGTGACTGAGGATGCAGTCTCTTTTTCTTTTAAATGAGTTAACACAATATACTCTGCATTTGGCACAAGTAATGCTAGAAGAGATTCCCAAAAAATGATGACTACAGATGCCAACTGAAAGCCAAAAAATCTTTTACTGTAACAGACATGTTAGGACACCTTCTCCCAATACTCTTGGTTAACATCCTTGCGTAAGAGCCTCTAGTAATTGCACACACTCCAGACATGTTTGGCATTTAGCTAATCTAGATTTAGTTTCGAAGATTTTCTTCATGGAGTGAATAAAGATGAAGTTTCCCGAAGATGCCAACACAAAGTTTTTAGTTTTTAAAGGACTGCCAGTTTTCTCCTTTCTGTTGGCTAATTAATGACAGTGCTCTTGCTGCTTTCATTACTGTTCCCCCATAATTCAGTATATGAAAAGTTCCACGTGTGTGTTTATAGTGACGTGTCAAACATTTAGTATTTAGTATTGAAATGAACAGTCAGCACAGTTTTTCTAGAAAGAGATATCTTTGAATAGTTTTGAGGTGAAAAAAAGTTTAATTGGATTAGTACTTCATTGTCTTTCAAAGAAAAAAACAACATCACAAGAATTAAAATCTTCATCACAATTTTAGTCACTTCTCAAATACACACTCCTGAGTCTCATACACTTGAATAAATCCAACCAGAACTACCAGTATGTTCAGTCTCCAAGAAAAACTTTTTATAACCTGAAAACATGCAACCCTAGTATCACACAAATACCTTACTCTGCTTAGATACCAAAACAATAAAATGGCAGAACCCTGCCATGATGTGAAACTAAGGCTGTCCTCCAAGAGACCAAATTACTCTTAGAAAGAAAAGCAGCAGCAGCTCAACAGCTGTGTGAAAGCTGCCTCCCATGACAAGATGCAGAAAAATTGCAAAGCCTCTTGGACCAACATAATTCAAATTGGAAATTGTTCTTTCAAAAAAGCCAGATTTTTTTACACATGATCTTATTCCTCATTTCTCCCCACCCTCTCCCTTCTGCCCCAGTTCTTAACTTAAATCCACCACATACATAAAAGAAAAGTTCAAAGTCACTTAAAAAAGGAAAATGCCTGTTTGGGTTTTGGGTTTGTTTTTTTTTTTTGGGGGGGGGGCTATCTGTATCTGCAGCTACTCTGCACTGCAGGACACAGGCTGGCATTCATAATCATTTGTTTGTTCTACACATTTTTCCTTCTCTCTTGTGCCCAAGAAAATGCAAGGCAGAGCCCTTCCCCCATAAAGATGCCTGATGTGTCAATACCACCTAGTTAAAGCTGCATCTCCATACTCTTTGCAGAAGTCTTATCTTGAACTGCAGCCACTCATTCTCATCCCAAACAGTACACCCTTATACATACATGTATAAGCACACACGTACATATGTGTATGCACACCTATTTTACAGCAGTTAATTTCAATGCCTGCAACAAAGCTGTCACTAGGAAACTGCTGTCAGTTTTGGGTTCTCCTACAAAAAGAAACATTTCTGTATCTCAAACTCCAGGCTCATGACTGTTGGATAAACTTACACACGTTCAATAACACTTGTGCATCCCACTTTTTCCTTCAGCATCCCTTACTCTGCACAGCTGGCACTTCAGTTCATAGAATCATAGAATAGTTAGGGTTGGAAAGAACCTTAAGATCACCTAGTTCCAACCCCCCTGACATGGGCAGGGATATCTCACAATAAACCATATCACCCAAGGCTCTGTCCAACCTGGCCTTGAACACCGCCAGCGATGGAACATTCACAACTTCTCTGGGCAACCCATTCCAGTGCCTCACCACCCTCACAGTAAAGAATTTCTTCCTTATATCCAAT
>JAVHNF010025569.1:0-11008 GCA_034783455.1 Micropsitta finschii | reverse complement strand
GCCCTGCCTTGTCCCTTGCAGGTGATGGTCCTTATGTCTGGACCACTGGTGCTGTCCCTGGTGGAGAATTCTGGATAACCCATCTCCTTGGAGGCCCTGTGAATGGGACATCCCTGGAATGCGAGGGAATTGGTAGGAGGCAGCAGGCTCCAGGAAGAGCGAGAATCTGCAGAAACACTCACACTGTGATCAGCAGCACCCAGGGGTACCAGAGCTGAGCTGTCGGAGAGAGCTGGGAGCTGAGGAGCAGCAGTTGCTATTCCCCATAATTGCCACTCTTGTATAAAGAAACTCATTTTATGCCCAGGCTCATGGGTTATGTTTTGTGCTAAAAGGAGAAAAGGCTCCATTTTCAAAGGAAATACAGCTTACAGCTCAAGTAGCAAGAGTCCTTTGCTTAACTTGGCTAAACACCGGTTCAGGCATCCTTTTGTTAGCAGAAGGCTGGAGGATGTGTGCGTGTTCCCAATGGCTCTCAGTTGCAAAGACAAAGCTCAGCCCAGCTTCCAGTGTCCAACCAGCAAACTGCCCACGATAGGGACTGCAGTCGCCAGCAGATGAGGGCTCTCACTGGTTAAGCTACAGCACCACAGCCTGCCTCTGGCCAAGGCTGCTTGTAGCTCTGAGAAGTTCCATAGCCCCTTGGAAGGTTTAGAAGAGCCCTAAGGAGAGCACTGCACAGCACCAGGCTGCCTCGGGGAGAAAGGCCTTTGTACCTGCAGAGGGTTTTAAGCCCTTGGAGCAGAGCCTGAGCATCTCTTATAGGATGAGCAAGCCCAGCATCAGTTCTCTGCAGAGAGCAGGTATCCCACCAGCATGTCCAGTGTCTGCAAGGGGGTGGCTGCTCTCTGGGGGCTGGTTCGCCACTGTTTCAGGGGGTGTAGTTTGTGCCCCTTTGGCTTTATCCTCCTTCATCCCGAAGGCAGCAGAGAAAGTTGAACTGGCTCCCAATGCAGCCTCTCTGATGCTCTGAAATGGGGGGGGTGCTTCTGGGCTGTGTGTTTGCAGGGGAAGACTTAACTGCTGCTCTTCCTGTGTCAAGCACATTCCTCTGCTAGATGTGATAGGAGGGGAAGGCTAAAAATGGAGTTTCATCTTTATTCCTTTTGGGAGTTTTCCCATTAAAAACCCCCAAACCCCACCTGCTGCTAATCTGTCCAAGGCAAAAGCTGCCCTGACTTGGGGGTCCAAAGCAAGGCATCGAAGGACATCCCGTGAGCCCCTGGGCTGCCCTTGGAAGGGGCTGGTGTGTGAGAGCTCCAAGCTCGGGATTGGGAAAGCCACAAGAGATGCTTTCTTTTTTTAGGCTCCTGCTCTCAGTGAAGACATCAGGGTTTGAATGGCTCTGAGTAACCGCACCAGGAAAATCCTCCCACCGCTCTGCAGGCAGATCTAGCAGAGCTCGAGTTCTGCAGAGCAGGGAAGAACTGGGTGCAGGAAGGTGCCCAGCAGCAGAGGAGTGGGTGATCACAGCCCACGTCCGCGTTAGCAAGGCACTTCTGCGCAGCGATGGCTTGCCAGGCCCGGTCTGACTCGCTATTTCTAAGGCAAGTCGGAAATTCATGTTCTTTTGCTAATTCCCAAGCGGTTTTCCCGAGAGCGGCTGCGTTTTCAGTTGGTGCAGTGGGTAAATCAATTACCCGCTTTCATCAGGTTATTTCTACAGAAGCTGCTCTCCGCAATCACAAAGCAATTGATGAAAGGGGGAATTTTGCCTCCCGGGAATGGTCAACAAGGAGTGACCTTATTAAACTCTTTCGTGCAGCTGAGAATTAGACACCTCTGCTCAAAGAGACAAAGTAAACTTCATTACTTTGGTTTGAAACTTCTTTTCCTTTCCCAGCTTTCCAATCTGTGACTACCCTGAGCTTAGGCTGCGCACTCAGCTGGGTACTGGAAAACTGGGAGCTTTTAAAGGGATGGATCTGTAGGGAGGAGAGCCCCGAGTGTGGCTTGGGGGAGCAGGGGGGCTCTTGGGGTGCAGGGTGCAGGTGGCTGCTGCCCCCAGCTCCGTGCTTGTGGAGCTGGAGCTCCTGCAATAGCTGGGAGAAGTCCTTGTGCTCAGAGCCCTCCCGCAGGCTCGGTTCAGCTCCTCTCACCAAGGGAAGTGCCAGAGCGGAGGCATCTCACGTGTTTGTGCATTTGCCATCCTTCACCCCGGTGCATTTGCAAGAGGATTAAATAAAAGGTGAGAGAAGTGGGGAGAGAGGAGGGAGGGAGTGAGAAGGAACTCATCCATTACTATGCTGTGCACAATGCAGGAGGTCTTGGCCTTCTAGTTTGAGTGCTTATTCCCCATAAAATACATCTGAGAGAAATCAATACAAGAAGCATGCAAGAACTTAAATCAAAGCGCAGGGAAGCAGCACTTGGCGAACGGAACGACCTTGCAGAGAGCTGTCAGAACTGGAGCCCCAGCACTGCAAAGGCAAACCCTGCCAGGAAGAATCCCTGCAAGGCTGGCACGTAGGCTTGGGCGGGTGTGAGCTTCCTTGGCATGGAGCTGGCACTCGGGAATGCTCTGATCTTCACAGCAGAAGCATGTGGACGGGGTAGGCTGGTTGTGGGCTGGGTAGACAGCACAGGCTGAGCTGCCAGGTTGCTCCTGGGACAGCAAGGATTGCTGCAGTACTGTGTTGCCTATTTAGGCTCCTTGGGAACATTGGGGATACTGAGGCAAGGGGGACACCCGGCTCTGAGATAGGATCCCAGACTGGTTTGGGCTGGAAGGGACTTTAAAGCTCACCCAATTCCAGCCCCTGCCATGGGCAGGGACACCTTCCACTGGAGCAGCTTGCTCCAAGCCCCCCATTGCCCAGCACAGCAGCTGAGGATGGGGCTGCCTCCATCCCTCCCACCCCTGCAGGCAGGTGCCTGGTGCTGGTGCAGGTCATGGTGCTGCAGACACCATCCCTCTGCCAAGGTTTGCTCTGGTCAAACCCCACCTCTGCAGACCACGGGCACATGGTCTGCATGTGGGGAAACCTGACCCCTGGGTAGCCTGAGAGTCGGGAGAAGGCTGGGTTTGGTGTTCTGAATAAGTGGCTTTTTATCTGCAATCCCTCTGGGAGCATGAGCTCAGTAACCAATGAAATTATATCTGTTGTTTCAAGCAGTGAAGAAAACTTGGCTTGATGTTTATTGAGATTTATGGCTTCCCTTGAGCTTAATTGTCTTTGGGAGCCCTGGATCTTTTTAACGGTTCAGCTAAGTGGTACTAAGAAGGATGGTAATGGTCTGAGCAGCCTCCCCCTTAGCGTAGCTCTTGCTCTCACACCATTTGCTGATATTTGGGAAATGACGCTGCTGCTCTCCTCCGAGGTCACAGCGATCCAGGGGCATGAAACCAAGAGACAAAACCAGGTGTGAAAAGCTCCCAGTGAGTGTTACCTTGCGGAGGTGCTGGCTGCCAGCATCAGGCTGGGAGGAGGAGATGTCCCTGCTCCTGCTGGGGAGGGTCACCCTCTGCTCTGAGGCACTGCGGTCCCCCTGCTCATGCCCCTCTCTTGGATGCTGAGCTTCGCTTTCCTGGCCACCATCAGCCCGGTGCCTTAGGGGAGGTTCTTCGCTTGTCTGTGGTGGCTTTTCCACCTCTGCTGTGGGCTCTTGGCTGTGTGCAGCTCCAGGTGCTCACTCCTGAGCACAGCCCAGCATCGCTTTCCAAGCATGCTGGACCTCATCCCAGGTCACCAGTGGGGTGAGCATTGGGGTCAACCTATGGAGATGCAATAGGAGGAGTGCACTCTTCTTCTGCTTCTCACACTGGTCTGAACTGGGAAGGGTTGATATGGGCTGTGGGGAAGGAGCCTCCTGCCCAGTGCTCAGCCTGCAGAGACGCAACTTGGTCCCTCTGGAGCATCCTCAGCACTGGAGGGCTCTGCTGAAGAGCTTGTCATTGGGAGGAAGAGCTTGCCCTTCACACACAATTATTCCTCACCTCTGGAGCCTTTTCATCTCCTATTGGTGGTGACCCCTGATGTTTGTTATCTCTCCCCAGCCATGCAGCAGAGCCTCAGACCTGTCATCATGGCGAATGACCTCAACCCATTTCCTCGCCTCCCCACGGCGCGGTGTCCGCTCGGCGCGGCGGCCGGGATGCTGTGGTGATGGAGGTAATTACAGCAGCCGCTATGGTTCAGCGGGCACCTGCATTAACAAACCTCAGGCTTCAGAGTGCCCAACGCAGCCACTCGAAACCACATCTGGCTGTAACCCCGCAGCCTGTCGGATCTTCCAGCCGCTCGCTGCCTGCATAAGCGGGTTACAGGATGAGCAGTAAACAGAGGCTGTTGTGTTGGGCTTTTGTGTGCTGTGAGGCAGAGAAAGCAAACACCCGCTCACGGGGCTAATCCCAGCGCAGGGCTGGAGCCTGGCAGCTCCTGCCTAGGTCACACCAGTGGGAATTTGTTCTCTGATGTGGCTCAAATGATGAGCATGGAGATGTTGTCCTGTGCATGGGCAGCCCTGGCTGGTGGCACTTGTCAGGGTGTCGTTACTCAAATGAAGTTCAGGTGAGCAGTCTGGGTGTGTGGATGCCTTTGATCCTGCTCTCCCTGCTAATAGGTCTTGAAGCCACGAGCCTGTTCCATCCTCACTAGGATAAAGCCCCTGAAGGGGTTATATTCTGATGTCCTCCCTGGCCAGAGGCAGCCAGCAGCAGAAGAGTTGTGGTGAGTGTCTCACTGGGGCAGTGGGGACTTTGCAGGGATGCAGAAGCTGCACAAGGAGCCCTTCTGCCTCTGGTGCTCGGGCACTGGTTCTGTCCATGTGTCTTTAAATCTTGACTCAGCAGTGGGTCTGTGCAGGGATGGGCTCACTGGGGCTGCTGGTGATGAATGAATTAACCTAGAGCCCACATCAGCTCAAAGCGCTTAAATATTTTCCCTATGCAAGCCCGGTGCATGGGAGGATGAAATGCCACATGGGAGGGAAAGATGGAGTTAAATTCCACGGGGGTGTGAGGAGGGGCGATGGGGTAGGGATGCGGATTGGGGATCAAAGGCAGTGGGTAGACAAACCTCCAGCTACAACCAGCCCCACCTGCCAGCAAAACATCCCCTCTAATAACCTGCATCCCACTGGAGCTGAAGGGCAAGTGAATGCAGGCCCAGGGCTCTGTGGAGGAGCTCTGCCTGGGAGATGCCAGCAGTGGGGTCTGAAGCCAGACCCTTGTTTTGGGGGCTTCCAGGCCCAGCTGAAGGGAGAAGGTGCCCAGCCCTTGGCACTGCAGAGCAGCCACCTCTGCTTCCCAGTAAGCCCCTGGGAAGGTGATGGGATTGGCCTGGAGCTCCCCAGCTGCCTGAGGGGACAACTTTGTGCTCCTCCAACCTGGCTGTGGTGAGCTGAGTGCTGTGGGTGATGGAGAAACCCCTCCTCAGCATCCTCAACTGCTGCATCCCCAGTGCAGAGTGAGCGGGTCCATCTGTGTTTCCTGTGTGCTGAGGGTGCTTTCCCACCCTGGGGAATTGAAGAGGAGGTGGCAGCTTTGGCTGTGGGCTGCTGCAGAAGCCATGGGTGGATTGCTAACGAAGCTTGTGAAAACCCAGAGCTAGGACCACACACAGGAGGCTCGGGCAAGGATGCATCTTAGACCTTGAGGGTACAAGGCAAAAACGATTTGGGCCTGACTCACTGGCTCTGTGCTAACGCTGACTCATAATCACTGATTTTGATTCAGGCAAAAGATGTATCTGCATTGGAACTTATGGAAAACAGCAGCGTAACCTGGCAGAGCAAAGAGGAGGCAGCACTGCTACGTTGTCCTGTTGTCCTTGGCCCTGGGTAAGTCGTGGGTAGCACAGGATGGGCTGAAACCACCTCCCTCATCCCAGCTTCCATGTTGTGTGTGTGTGTGGCTGGGATGAGGCCCTGAGGCCAAGCAGGATCTGGTCATCCTCATTCATGCACAGAACTGGGCATGGTGGAGGGAAACCTCTTTGCCAAAGGTGACTTCTGCACCAGTAGGGACACATCTGCCCCCTTGTCCCACGGCCTCAATGCAGGAAGCAGCTCTGGGGACGGGGCTGTCCTGTGAGCAGCACACGGCACCTGAAGCGTGTTTGCAAGGAACCTCTGCTCCAGCGCAGCCCCGGCTGCGCAGCGAGCAGCTCACAGAGAGCAAACAACAGAGCCAGCTGAAGAAAGGCACAACAGACACCCCTGTGAGCAGCAGGCACATCAAACCCAGAGCAGCGCTGGGCTCCCAGCTCCACGGTGATGGCAGCGGCTCCGTGCCGCCTCCTGCCCTGCCCGTGCCCTCTCCCGGTGCCCGGCCCGTGCCCTCTTCCCCGCTCCAGCGCCGCTGGATGCCGAATGGAAGCTTCCCCCCGTGCCAAGCGTTAAACGCTTACGGGGCTCCCGCGGCGCCTCCGGAGGTGCGCGCATGAGACAAAACGTTCCTGCCATCCCCGAGCGGCTGGGGCTGGAACCGGCACCGGCCTCCCCTGCAGCTGCTCCCGGTGCTCCCAGCGCAGCTCCCAAGCTGCGGCTCTGCCTCCTCCACGCGAGGGCTGCGGGCGGTGATACCCTGCTGGGCCCTTTCTCCCTTCACGGGGGCTGGCTGAGGTTCCCAGCCCGTGCTCTGCAGACCCTGCACGTGTGGGGGCTGTTTGTGCTCTCTATGAGGTGACTTGGACGAGTGGGTCCGTTCTCGGCAGGCAAATGGTTGTGGGGGGTGAGGAGCTGCTTCGGGCGGTTTTGGGGTGTGCTGGTTTGGAGAGGTTTAGGGGAACCCATTGCAGGAGGAAAGTGAATCACTGGGACCCAGCGGTTTGTGCCTCCCAGCTCAGGTGGATGCAGCTGCCCCTTTGGGGGCTTTCGTTGTGGGAACTCCCCTGGTGCAGGGTCACTTCCCCGGGCAGAGGTGGCCGAGTGCCCTTGGGGTCTGTGTGGCAGGGACTGGGATGCTTCTGGTGGTACCAGCACTGGAATGAGATAGGAGCAAGAAAGAGAGAGGGGCTGGGCTCTGGCGGGGAGGCTGCAGCACGGCTTTGGGTGCTGGGAACCACTTGCAGCGTTTATCATCTGGTTGACTGTATCTTCACAGAGCCCAGCCCCTGTTATCTGGGCTGGTGTGGGTTTGTTCACTCATCACCGACCCACTCAGCCCCAAGAAGAGCTGCTGCACGAAACCTCACCATCCTTTTAAATTGCCTTGAGCTCCCTAACTTCCCAAGCCCAGAGAAGTCATCTCAGCAGTCGATGTTTGTATCATGACCTACATTGCTATTGGTTTCAAATACATTTTTTTTCTGTGCTATGTACTAGCTTCCCACATGCAAATTGCTCTGAGTGAACCATTTATCTGGAAAATAAAGGTTATGTTCTCAAAAGGCATTTAGCTCCCTTTCTGAATGATTGAGGGCGTTTTCCACTGAGAAAACAAAGGTCTTTAACACAGAGCAAGCCAATGACAGGGAAAAAGGTTCAGGTAAAACCCCTCCATTTATTTAACAGCTCCCCCTTCCTCATTCATATTTACAAGATAAAAGGGGCTCCATCAACCCATTAAAGTTGAAATACCTGTCCTGTCTTCAAGGAAAGCAAATCCCATCTGGCATCCCTGGAGGAATATAACCTTAACTTCAGCTTAATGCCACATTAGGGTATCTTACAGATTCTGCCTGAGATTTACCTGCCTTAAAGGGAGATTTATTTCTGAAGTAAACTGGCTCATGTGACAAATCTCCTTCCATGAGGAACTCTGGTGAGTAGCTGCATTTGGGACTCGCTGATTCCCTGGTCCGGGCTGGGAGCAGTGTGGTTGGTCACACTGGGGACCACTGGTCCCTGCCCTGAGCTCCATCGTGTATCCTGGGAGCCGTGGGATGGACCCATCCAGGGCAGGCTGGGTCCCACCAGCAAACCCAGCTCCCTGTTGTAGATCCAGGTAGCTGCAGGCTGGGGTGGGAAGATCAGAGCTGTGTCAGGCTCACTTTCCCTATCTTGCAGCCCATCCCGGCATGAAGCTGTTCCCATCCACCCCCATGGGCACAGGCTCCACATCCGGGATCCAGGCCTTCAGGGCATTGCATCAGGGGAGGTGTTTATGAGGAAAGGGAGATCCAGATGGCTCAGGGGAGAAACCACAGCCTCCCCTGGCCTTGAAAGGGCTTTTGAGGGGACCAAAGTGTTGTACTGTGTGTCTGAAAGTGTGTTATGTACAGAGCTACCTGGAGGTGCTCTTTGGTAGCATCAGTTTATCTCTGGTTTTACTGATGTCCCTAGAAATGATGAAGGTTTTCTTATTACTGAATGGATCCCAAATCCTTTTAAATGCACAAGATTACTTTTAAAAGTCACGGGTTAAAGCAGGAGAGGTCTGTGTGGAGTTTTTCCCTTGCCATGCCTTGGGTTGGAGCTGTTCCTTGTTTCTACAGCAAACATAAGCTGCGAGGGGGACCCTCACAGAAGCTGCTGGTGGGTTCTGGACCAATGCTGCTCGTGTGCAGGGTGCTGGGGCCAGGAAAGGGCCTGGGCTGTCCTCGCTCCCCAGCCCAGCCGTGGGGCTGTTGATGAAGGCGCTGTTCAGCCTGCGAACAGGAGGGTAAGTCAGCTGCGGGTGGGTGAAACCCATCTCCTCTCAGCTCAACTGGCCGGCCCGACTGGTTTTTTATGGGTATGTTTTATCCTGCCTCCGTTGGGCAATGCAGTGGCTGCTGGGAATGCTGGGAATGCCGCCCTGGGCTGCCAGCTCAGCGGAGGAGAATCGCGGGTGTGTGTGACCGAGGGGGACTTGGCATCGCCTCCCCCCGCCGCTGCAGACCCTCCCCTTGCCCCGGTCCATCTCTGCCATTGCAGATGAGCATCCTTATGGGGGGGTTTCCTCCAGGGTCACTGCTGCCCCCCCGCCCCCCGGAGCGGTGAGCTCCGGCCCGGGCGGTGGTTTGGGATCATTAACCAGCAAGGTGCCCCTGGGAAGAAGCAGGAGTTATTTGGGAAAATTTGCTAACAGACTCTAATGACTCAATAATCCCTGGAGAGAGCAGGGGCAGGCGGGTGAGGTCAATGTCAGGTTTCTTTGCTCTGCTGAGAGCCGGCTGCTGCCTGTCACTGGGGCTGTGACCTGCTGTAAGGAGGGCGAAAGGGAAGAAAAAGGAAAACAGGAGCCTGCCTGCTCCATGGAGCTGAGGGAGGCCAGAGCTCAGCACGGTGGGAGGGGTGAGTAGCAGGGTCAGGGATGGACCAGGGCCCACCCGTAGCAGTGGGTACCAGGGCAGGGTTCCTGGAAATTACATTGCCAGCAGAAGCAACCAAGAGCCCAAGCAGCACCAGGGACTGACGTGTGTCCGCTGCACTAGTATGTGCTGCAGAGGAGGGGGCACACAGAGCCGGCACATGGCCCCGAGCAAGCTCTGACACAGCACAAGCTCTTATCCCTCTGCCAGACGAGGTCTCCTGCTGTTGCTCTGGCTCACCAGGTCATCGTCCCTGAAGCAATTCCTGAGCTGGGGAGGCAGGGCCGGGAGCTGGTCAGGGTCTGCTCGGTGTCCATCAGAGATGGTGGCTGAGGACGCTGAGAGCTCCCAGGCTGATGAGAGTGAGCTTTGGGTCACAGCAGGAATTGGGAAGTGAATGAGTGTCCTAAAAGCTTTGGGCCTTCTTGGCCAAGGCTGCCCAGAGGGACAAAGCTGTCCTGTTTTGGGGAGGCTGTTGGGATGCCTCTGCTTTGCCTGGCTGAGGGTGCTCAGGTCCCAGTGAAGTTCACTGCCTGCTGAATACAGGGTTTTTCCTTGAAGATGAAGGGGTGTCAGGGCTGTGGCGTGGTTTGTACCCTGCTTTGTGTTAGCTGGTGCTCCCCATGGCACTGGCGTACCCCGACCCCCTCCCGCTGCGGTCTGACTTCTTGCTTGGGAGCCGAAGCAAGGCAGTGGGTGCTGGACCCCACTCCCCACGGCTGAGCCGGGGCTGTGGGGAGCCGGCTCCCCCCGTGTGCAGCAGCGCCGGGCTCCAGGCAGGGTTCCTCAAGCTGGGGCTTGCCGGCCCCGGCGCTGCTCAAACAGGCGCACCCGCAGACACAGCTCCAGGCCAAGTGGCGGGCGGGCAGCGGGAGCAGCCGCAGCCTGGCTCCAGACCCCAGCGCAGGGTGCAGGGGTGCCACTGGGTGCCACTGGGTGCCATTGGGTGCCAGCGGGGTGCTGCCGGTGCCACCCTGAACCCAGCCACAGCCATAGGCTGCTGGCAGTGTGGGCACAGGCCCCGGGAAGCTGGAGATCCCGTTCATGCAGCCACCCCTCAGCCCTCACTTTCGGGGCAGGCTGCGCATCCCAGCGGAGATGCACATCCTGGCAATAGGAGCATCCTGGAGTCCTCTCAGTGGGACGCTGATGCGGAGCCAGGCCGGCTCCTCCAGCATCCTCTTCCCTCCTTCCGTCTGGTTTCCCAGGCTGATGGGCTGCAAGGGGTTTGGGAAGGGTGCAGTGGGGTGGCCTTTGGCAAGTGCCCCTGCAGAGGCCCCATGAACAGCACCCGGCTTTCCTGCTGGGAAACCACTGCGAGGCAGAGTGTGAAACGTGCTCCTCAGAAAAAAAAGGGAAAAACAGGCAGACAGAAAAAAAGAAGAAAGGAAAAAGGAAAAGGCTTCTGAAGCTTAGAGCTGGATATTTATACACTTGACATAAAGGATATTTCTGCACTGAAGTAATAAGCGTGACTCAGTAAACCAATGGGAAAAGGGTGTTCCCTTTGCAGCAAAACCTCAAAAGATCAAAGAACTTCTTGAGTGGTTTAACATTTCGAATGTTAAATGAATTGGGTTCCCCTCCCTCTCCCCTTCGCCCCTTCACGCTTTGAAACAGAAATGGTTTGACTTTAGCTTGGGGGAGAGCTTTTTGGCAGCTACAGAGCGCGGTGCTGGTCTGGAGCAGGAAGGTCAAGGGCTTGGGTGTGCAGGGCCATTGGATGTCAGCCCTGCTTGGGACAGGGACATGTCACAGCCTTGGGGCTTCCCATTCACCAGCTGAGCTCGTGCTGGTCTATGGAAACTGCTGCAGACGGGGATGGGCTGACT
>JAVHNF010025560.1:0-12075 GCA_034783455.1 Micropsitta finschii | reverse complement strand
CTTTAGCTACACTTAAACTCCTAACTTAGTAATTTCATTTGAGAAGTTTAACCTGGAAACAAAACTTACAAGATAAATCTTTACAATAGCCTTAAATCTGAAAGCAAAAGCTTTTAGTATTTTTTCACTTATATTTTCACTTATTTTATATATTCCTGTAACATGTAGCTTTATTGCTTGGTCTGTTTGTAGGGTTCCAGGCTGGATGATCAAAGATGTGCTCCTCCCGCATCTGCAAAAGGACCAACTGTACCAGATGAGGATTTTTTCAGTCTGATTTTACGGTCACAAGCTAAGAGAATGGATGAACAGAGAGTCCATTTACCTTCAACTATAAAGGGACCAAGTTCTAGCTGAAGAAACAAACAGGCATGTACTGTACAGTAGTATCTTAGGTATCATTTTGTTTGCTGGAAAAACATAATGCCTTCTTACAGAAGATGCAGTTAGTAGTTTTGCCACCCTTTCTAATAGTTTCTTTGTATGAATAGCAGCAGTATCACATTTGTGACCAGTCACTGCTGCTGCTGCTTTTAGCTGTGTCCAAGACACTGATTACTGTGTCCTTCTTACCTGCCTCTAGTCTATGAACATTATACAGATTTCCCGTCAAGGTACTGTCAGTGCTGAGGTGTGGATTCTACCACTGTCTCATTCCAGTTTAAGACCTAAATTTGTCTCTTCTTTTTAAAGAAAACTCAATTTTTTATTTTTTTTTCTTTGTACCTCCCTGGAAAGAAATCCTGTTTTCTTTTGTACTTTTTTAAAAAGATAAAAAATAATTGAGAAATAGCTTCCATACTTAAATCTGTCTTTGCAAAAACAGTTTAGAAGAAACAATCATTTCTTATTAAATAAAAAATATTAAACTGTAGTTTTGATTGTTTAATACAAAAAGAATCCTTTTCAAAACACGTGGGTTTTTTATTATATGTGGTTGTTTCCTGTATCATTAAGCTCAGTTTTACAATCAGAAGGATTTTTTTTTTAAGATATACTGAAGCAAGAGCGGCCAGTTTTGTTTTGTCCCTTGTGTGGTACAGGCCCACCACCAGCAGCAGCCCAATAGGTGCAGGGAATCACAGGGGTGTGAAGTGCTTGGCATTAAGTAATTGACTTTAAAAAGCCAGAAAGAAGAAATCTATGTATGCTGCTTTTTACTTCACCTCAGCTACTTCTACTCTCGATAAGGATTTGCTTTCTGGGGTAGTTCAAGTATAGGGATTGTCAGTTACAAATCAGTGATTTTAACACCAACAGTGGCCAACTGTTCACTTCAGGTATTTATAAATTAAATGATATTTTATTTATTGAACTATTATACACTTGAACAAATATCTATTGTTACTTTTAGCTTCATAGTAAAACATCATAAACAGAATCGTTAAACAGACTCCAGATAATGCAAACTATGTCACAGTTACTGAAGTTCCACAGACAAGCTCTTGCAGCTTTTGTAGCACTAAAATTGAAACCTACTGAAACAAACACTCATCCTCCTGCTTTTAAGGAGAACTGCCAAAATAGTCTTCTTAAAAACATGTTACCATTAGCTTATTGTGCTAACCTTTGGTACTTATCTTCTAATAAACAGCTGCTACAACGTCACTTCTCAGCAGCTAGAAGATAATCATTAAATTGTCCTAAAACTGAGCTGACTCATTTTAAGTAATATAAAACCAAAGACAGTCCTGAGACATACGAGCTGAGATTTGTCTTACATGAGTTACGTAAATATCAGCAGCTTCCTTCAGAACCTTCAGACAATAACCTGATGAGAATTATGGTTGCTAGACCAGAATATCAGTGCTTTCCCAGCACTACGTGGTTTTCCTCAAACCTTACTATCACAAAATTCATTTCAAACAATCAGCAACACTCCACAAGCCTGTTTTCTAGGCCACTTAAAGTCGTATTATCTTACTTAATGCATGTATTTCAAATTACAGAAGCGGGACCTATACTCAGTCTGTTTTTACACCCTCACCTTAGAGCTGTGCATACTAATACTGTGACCAAAGAGAAGGTCCCATCAGCATACTGATGTTCTTTTCTACTTTTGAGAACTCCAGAAGAACAAACAGAAGTTTGTGACAACCAAAGATTAGAGAAAACTTACAGCAGAGCTCAGGCTTCCTCAGTCTCCCTTCTGTGAGTCATGTGAGCTGCTCTTTGTCTTCTCTTCACACGGTTCTGTTGCAGAATTCCTTTCGTTGAGGTTTTTACTAGGATCACAGTTTTCTCCCACCTCTCCCTGTGCTTTGTCTGGCTCCTGTTTCTGCTGCTCCGGTGCAGGTTCTTCAGTGTGGTTTTCAGCTGTGGTAGTTTCTAGTCTACAGACTTCAGACTCCGTGCGTAATCTATTCTGTAAAAATTAATAGTAAGCTATTAATCAAGTAATCCAAAGCGACAGCATCTACTGTTTCAGGTGCAGCTTGGCTCAAGGGGCAGAACTCCCCCAAAACATGTCTGGTCTTCTTATTTCCTGGGCAACAATACATGTAAATAAGCACCATTTAGAGCACAAGGCTAGCTTTAGTTTTCTGTAGTGTACAAAATAGTCAGCAGTGCTTTTTTTCCACCACCTTTGTTCTGTGGGGAAATATTATTGCCCGGGATGATTTAAGTACTCATCTGTCAAACAGAAGTTGCTTCCTTAAAGAAATCTTAATTCAGTAGTTTCCTGCCACAGTTAGCCTTTGCAGAGTATTTTTCCAGAACAAAACATGCCCAATACACCTCTACCAAACAGTTTTATAGGGGTACAGGCATGATTTGGGTTGAGCTTGTTGTTTAAACATGTTCTAACAGATGACATTGAAATCTATTAAATTACATCCCAGGTCAAAGAACACCAGGCCTAACATACAGGAGGTATTGGTTTGTGAGACTCTTCTACTTGCGTATCTTGCTTATTGCCTGGATGCACAACATCAGGACTTCTGCCATTTCTTGGTCTTGGAGATGCATCTTCCCTGTCATAAGGTCCTCTAGAAACATAAAGAGGCTTCTGCAAGTAACAACCATCTCCTTTGCCCCTATCGTATTGCCCGAAGTCTATCTTGTCCTGTTGATGGTCAGGGGGAAGAGGACTTCTCTTCTGAGAAGATGTTAAATATCTTAACACAGATACTGATGATCCTGCGCCATAGCAGAAAACCTGGGGGAGGGAAGAAGAGGAAAAAACATCAAACATTTTCAGCCCTCAGTTTACACAGGAAATTCCAAGTCAAATAAGCTGCAGTAGAGACAAGGTTGCTGCAGTCTGAGTATACTCGCACATTGAGTTTATCCCCAGTGTTACGCTAAAGATGCTGAAGGGTCTAACTTCATGCTTTTATGTACAAAGCACCAATTACACACATCACTGTGTAATGACACAAAACCAGGAACTAAGCTGCAGTAAACTGTCAAAGAGTCTAAGATTTTAAGCAGTTTTATGCTATTTTATGCCAATTGGGGAGTTGGAGGAGAGGTGTGGTTTTTACATACAAACTTATCTATTCTAATTGCTAAACCAACTGTACTAGAAAGATTTTGTCAAGAAACAGTTCCCTTGTAGAAATGATTTTATCTATGCTATGGAATCTGGTAGCAGTACAAGTAAGAAATAATACAAAATTATACTTAATATATAAAAAATAAAACCGAGCTTTAAAATATTAGACAAATGTATACAAACCAGGACAGACAGAGCCATAATAATTAGCACTGGAATCTGCAGGAAAAAAGGGATCTCCTTCATAACTGCTTTGATGAATTCACCAATACCTTGTCCTACGTGCTTCAAAGGCTCTGTTACAAAGTTGGTGAAAGTAATTGCCAGTGCCTACAAAAACAAAGACAAAATAGCCATTGTTAGGACCAATGACAAACAGGAAGGTGAACAGTTCCTATGGGCTGGGCATACACCATACCTTGGTGGGGGGAACCAGCAAAACAGGATTGACGAGTAGAGTTTCATAATACTTCTGACAAGGATCGTCTTGAAACGTCCATTTGCTTCTGAGCCATTCTGTAGCCAAAGCAGAGATGTAGTTTTACTACTTTAAAAACTATTTTTTATGACAGAGCAGTAATACAGAAAGTAGCATTTCAATTACAGATCAAAGGAAATCCTTCCTCTAGGTATGGTTCAAAGCTTGGGTTTATTTTTAAAAGTCTCTTATTAGCACTGCAGTGCAATTTATCCAGTTATGGGGATGCAGGAAGGAGAGGAAAGGCTGGAAAGGCTCTCCCATATCTTAGTCAAGAAAGTTTTCTTAATTAGATGAAATTAGTCCTAGAAGCCTCAGAAGAAATACCAGTCTTGTCTGTGGAACTATTATCGAGCACATCTTGTCCACGGCCACTGCAACGGAAGTGCCAAGCTGCACACAGATCAAAATGTGTATTTTGCTGGCTAGATTTCTAGGGACTATTCTAGTTACAAGCATGAAGTCTTACTCCTTGGGGGAACTTTTAAGGTAAAAACCAGTAATTTATGACATCAATGTTTCTATAGTTTGATTTCAGTGCAGTCTGAGCATAAGCCACTGAAATTTGACATAAACAGAATGATCATTGGCAATAAGTTACAAGCACTCATTAAGAGTTCCCATCACTAACTTACCCGCCATAGCACTGGTAACAAGTAACAGCTAACAAAATACTCAGCTTTCTCTTAAACTACCACCACCAGAGTGCATTGTTCCAGATCTTATTGCTCAGGTCCACCCTACACGCCTGGCAGATGAAGAACCAAAGTCTTTTTCTTCAGTTCTGCCCTTCTCTCTCTCAAGTAAATGGCACTGGGTGGTTCTGGAGGAGGGGAGCTCAGGAATACTCACGGTGTAAGTTATAAGGAAAAGAAGTGACACCATGACATGCTCCTAGCATAGTTTTGTGATCAGGTCTCCTTCAAAGGCCTAGAAAAGAAAGGCTTGTGGAATGGAAAAATGGAAAAGCCACATAATCATAGACTGGTTTGGGTTGGAAAGGACCTTAAAGATCATCTAGTTCCAACCTCCCCTGTCATGGGCAAGGACTCAGACTAGAGTAGGCTGCTCAAAGCCCCATCCACCATGGCCTTTGAACATTTCCAGGAATGGAACAGCCAGTACCTTCCTGGTCAGCCTGTGCCAGTGCCTCACCACCCTCACAGAGCAGAATTTCTTCCTTGTATCTAATCTAAACCTATCCTCTTGTCAGTTTAGATCATGTATCACTGAAGAAAATTCAATGTTCTACCCATGAAGAAATCGTGAGTATTCTTGGATACTGATACCGAATATTTCGCAATCTTAAATGCAATTACAAAACACCGAAGCAAGTATTTACCAATCAGACTTTCCTTCCAGTTGAGCTTCTCAGCACAGACATTATCAAACTGCCCCATTTTTGCGATTTCTGCTTGGTGTTGTGCAAAGGCCAGCTGTGGGAGAGCAGGAATCGCTTGTGAAACACAACACACAATGGTGCAGGGTGCAGCACTGCACCTGAGCTAGTGACCTTTGTGGTAATCACCCAGGTCAGGCTGTGTGAAGAAAAGCCTGCTACCTAAACAATTTAACAGAGTTAAAACCTAAGTATTTCCTGAAAATGGATCCAAACTAACAGGATGGCTACTTCCAAGTTACCCTCCAAATGGGGGCTGAATTACCAAAAGACCAAACTCCAGTATTTAAAGACACAAGCTCAGGGCAAAAGTAATCATACAATCATACAGTGGTTTGGGTTGGAAAGGGCCTTAAGATCATGTAGTTCCAATCCCCCTGCCGTGGCCAGGGACACTTCACACTATCACCCTAAGCTGTGTCCAACCTGGCACATCTGACAACATTTTGATTCCTTCAGATGTTTTTGGATTAAAAGCAGAAATCCCTCCCTGCAATTACCAATTAAAGCATCAGGACATCCTGGGTTTGGTTTTAAAGTAATTCCTGTTAACCAATACCTGTATTCATTATTTTTCTGCCTTGCAGTTTGCAACTGATAATCAAATAGAAAAAATTAAGAGAAATCATCTGTTCAAAACCTCTGACATTCTCCGTCAACTCATTCCACCTGTGTTCAAGAGCCATCCCACCCTTGGGCACCCACTGCTCCTGGGCCTGACAGGCTGCAGTTACATCCTGATGGCAGAATGCGAGGACCAAGATTTTGTGGCTGGACTACAACCTCATACCACAAATTCCACCTCATCACACCACCAAACAGTAAGCCACCTGATCATCAGTAATGAAACATTTATCTCTGGCCTGTCACACGTTAAATACAGTTTGCGCTAGGGGGTCTTTCAAAAGATACACAGCCCCACAACCTATTTCTGTAAGACTTTTGTACCAGGCTGTTAGACGAGTTCGGTCTCTCCTGCCCACACAGCAGAATCACATTAGCACCACTGTTTTGAGTTCTCTGCCCCCCTGTGGCAGGAGGAAAGCCAGCAGCATTGCTTCTGTTGTTTAAGCCCAATATACCTGAAAATATGCAAGATGTTCATCCCTCCATGTTGCTGTCAATAACTGCTTTATATAAACTAACTAAAGGAACTAAATAACCTGAACTCCCTCATGACTGTCACATTTTAAGCCTAAAAGCCATTAAGATTTCAAACAACTTACCTTATACAAATAAAGCCAATTCCATGCAAAACTGATGAGGAAACTTATTAATAGTACTCGTTTCAGCTGAACAAACCAATGAATACGTGTCCATAGCTCTGTAGCTATTACAGTCACAATACACACTAAGCACAACAGTAGCTAAAAAATAAAAGACGAAGAAAAATTATGATGTGGGTTTGGAATTTTCCAAGCTTATTGCCAGTACACAGGAGGGATCTTCCAGCTTTTGCCTTACTAGCATCATTTCATGGAACAACCGACACAGTTCTTCCATGCTTTCACAGCACACCAGCAGGAGTATAAGGCAGAAGAGTTCCATGCTATTAGTGGCAGTCATTCCTACCACAGCCTGACGCTGCAGTTGCTCATTTCTTTCTTGTGCTATTTAGTTATTTCTTCCTTACAGTATTTACCATGTTACCTACCATACTTAAAAACTATAGCATTGGTGTAACTCAGTATTGAGTAGTATGTGCCTGGTGTGAACCACAGACCACTGCTGCCAGCTCCTGCAGTCTGGTTAACAGCAAACTGTTTAACAGCAGCAGGACTTAAGTGGAGCCCTTCAGTCCCTTTCCATCTGCGGAGCCTCAACAGCAAGGTTATGCTGCTCACAGCTTGCTTTCTTCATTTGGCTTCCCCAGACCTTCCTCAGAACTAGACAGGTTACTGTCAAGATTACACGGGCATCAAGTGTTAGCACATTCTGCATTGTAAAGACTTATTCAAAGAGCTTCAGCTTATTGGGGATCCTCAGCCCAGCACTCTTAAACCCATTGTAGAGAAAAGAGCATCACACTCTACTCAATACTCTCCTCCTCTTCACCACCTATATAATTTTTTCCCCCAAATTCACAAAACCCTCTGACCTGTAAGACCTCAAATACATACTTGTCTCAATAAACATGTATTCCCACTCCTGCAGAAACCAACAACTTCAGCATCTATTTGAATAGGAGACAAATCAGGGAAATATATAATGCATGAGCTGCAGTTTAAGTGCTAAGAAAGCAGTGGAGTCTACTCGAGCACCACAGACTCCCAGAGTCTAATGAGTCTTGCAACAGGGATACAAAAGGCATAGAAGAGGTGAATACCTCACATCTGCCCTCAGCAACCATGGAACAAAAAGAGTGACTCACTCAAAGTACAATGGGAAGAACTGCTGCAGTTGTCAATATTCATTGACCAGACTTGCACAAAGAAACCAGCAATTAAAAACCCCCAAAACCAACAAAAACCTCTTTTTCTCTTACCAGAAACATATTATATAGCTCTATTCCAAAAGTGTCTTCAAATCTCCAGTGCCAAGCTTTATAATCATGGTGCTTAAAATTGATCAAAATGTCACTGAGTGCATCATCTACAGCACCCGACTGCCACGCTTCCTCCTGCAGAAACCGGAGGATCTCCAAATACGTCTGTTTTGTGAGGATGATCTCAGCATCATAATGGACATGGTCCACGTTTTTCTCAGGCTAAATAGAAAGCAAAGCAAAACAATGTTTAAAAGCTGATTGTTTATAACTAGAAGTACAGATTAAAGCTTGTATCCCTAAGGCAAGAACCTACTTAAGTGCCCTTCACTCTGCAGCAGCACCTTTTCGCAGCAGACTGCAGGATGAAGACAAGGGACAGGGAATACACTGTTACTGGAACTTCATTGTTCATTGTTCTAAAGTACATAGAGCACAAATTCCACTGCTTTGTGTTCTTTCAACTTGACAGCAAAAACCTAAATAATTCAGTTAGTTCTCACCTGTTATTACAACTTTAGAGCTACTGCTCATGAACTAGTAGTAACTGTGAATGAGCCTTGTGTACCCCCATCATGGCTGGGCAACACACAGAGAAGCTATTAAACACTGACATAACAAGTTTTATACTGCTAAGTAGCATGTTCTTTGTTAAATACTGATTTTGCTATTGCCAAAAATACATTCCTGTACCTCTGAATAGAAAAAAAAAAACAAACCATAAAATAAACAAAACAAAACAATGGAAACAAACCAAAAGGGAAAAAAAGAAAGGAAAAAGAGTTCAGAATGGTTTGGGTTGGAAAGGACCTTAAGTTCATCCAGTTCCAACCCCCCGCCATAGGCAGGAATGCCTCACACTAAACCAGGTTGCTCCAAGCCCCATCCAACCTGGCCTTAAACACCGGCAGGGATAGGGCAGCCACAGCTTCTCTGTCTTTATTATCTTATTTCCTTATTATATTATTGTCTGTCTTCATTGTATTGTGTTTTATTAAGGCAGACAATAATATGATTAAATAATATAACCATATAATAAAGCCAACCATATAATCAAACACAATATAAGAAGGTAGTAACATGATTCTTCTATGCCAGCTCTAGTAAGTTGCTATTCCAAAATGCATAATGAGGTATAGTCTGAAACCGAGGTCACCTAAAGGGGTCTACAAACCAACAAGATCTGGCTCTTCCCAGTTTAACAACCATTAACGTGAACTCAACAGGGTATGACCAGAGCAGCATCACCGCAACAGATACTGAGATACAAGACCGAATTCCCATAGTCTTCCTATGGATGCTCTTTGTATCAAACCAACTGTGTCTCCTGAGCAAACACAGCTAACTCCCCAACATGGATGCACATACTTATATCCTCTCTTCCTCTGCAATTCAGTTCCCTTCATTCTCATTTAAAGGATTCCAGAATAATGCATCAATACTTGCTAACTGTGAGAAACACATCAAAAAGCAATACGAACCCTAGCTAATTTTTTAATGCCAGTTCCCATACTCACCAGGCCAAGTTTTCCAGCTTCATTTAAAATCTTATTTAAGTACCGCTTGAAAATGTAAAAGCTTCTGCTTTCGTGGGATTTGGCAAGCCTCTTCTCACAGTCTGCAACCTGCAATGGGAAGACACTTGCACTCACTTCTCGCTCAAACCAGCTTGGTCACAGGAGAAAAGAAGCCCCAACCAACACATGTAACTGAGGGTTAAGTGAGGCACATTAATTTAGCAATAATCCTGTGATTAGTACACCAGATAAAAGAGTGCATGTAGTTACTGAAATACCACTTCCCATGGGTCTGGCTGGTACTAGAGATTTCAGCTCTGCTAACCATAGGGTTTGAATACCAACCTCAGTGAGACTAGGGGAAAAACTTAAAATAAATCTGGATTTCTTTAAGTTTTATGTTTACATCAGAAAAAAAAGAAGAAAATTGAAAAAATGCTAACTAAACCAACATTAAAATCACACATCCAATCCAAATCCCAATTACATTAGGTCTCCAAATGGACGAGGGAAGTGAGAGCCCCGGTAGCTACTCAAGGATCACAGCATCCCCCCTGACAGCAGTGTTGGAGGTCTTACAGGAGCCTCTGAGAGCTGCAGCTCTGCACAAAGTGTCAGCCACAAATGGGGCTCTGTGCCCACAACCCACCCCCTAAAACAGGACAGAACTGAACAACCTGGAAAGAAAAAGCCAGGTTTCTTCACTTTGGGCAGCATGGTGTGACATCAGCACCAGGGGACAGAGGCACATAGCTCTTACCGACCTCTGTTACACTACACATCATTTTGGCTAGCAGACCTCTCTATGCAGAGCAGCAATTGGGAATTGAGTTCAAACCACTCCTAGTCTCTCCTCTGGCTGAAGATACATAATGAATGGTATCTTACAAATCACACCAGCAGTTCACCTGTTCTGTACTACCCAGAGAAGCATCATCAGAAAGCACAAGGTATAAAAGGCTCAAAAATACTCAGAAGTTCCATACTAACCTTGTGTTGCAAAGAATCTAGTGCCCTGGAGCAACTCGATATTTCAGTACTGACTGCAGTGCCAGGCTCATCCTCAGAGTTGTGGTAGTCTGCCTTAAATTACATCAGAAAAACACATACTTTGAGAACCACGTAACTTGATCAACGTCCCTTGTTGTGCTTCTGTGCTCAGATCACTTTAAAAGGAGCAAAGAACTGAGCGTTGGCCTTTGCTGCCAATACTGTCCAGCAATACCCCAGCTGCCTCTGTCACTTCAGGCTCCTGAAAGAAAACTGCTTTATCTGAATGCACGCTGCCTGCAAAAAGGGAGGTCTTGCCCTGTCTTCCCCCACCTGCCCTTTCCCCTCCCGTCAGTGCTAGTGAGACATGCAGAGCATCAGATTAGATAATCCCACTGGCTACAACTGACTCAGCAAGCCAAGGGGCAGCAGACACAGCCCCAGTCCAGCCGGCCACGCCACCAGCCAGTGAGTAAACACAAACCCCACTCTGGGTCGCATGTCCCCTCTTCACCATGAAACATCCCTTTTCTTCTGTCAATTGCTCAGACTTAGCTTTAGCAGAGCTGCTTCTACACAGCCAGGTATAATCAGTGAGGAAAGGCTCCAAAAGGGAGCACAGCATCACACAGACCAGTGAACTCGTGCTGATACAAAGCTTGGTTCTGAGGACTGGGGTGGCCGCACACCCTGTCTACCTGCAGTCTGGCACTGCAGAGCAGAACAGAACCTGACAAAACGCATTAACCCAAAGCAGTCACTTCCAAAACGCAGTTCAGTTTTTGTGGGAGACAACTGAAAAACTCCCAATAAAGCTTCTTCAAAGCTGAAGCAGTTGGGAACCACGTTTAAAGACACCAAAGCTTGCTTAGGTTTGGGGATGCAAATGACCATCAGGTGCACCTGGGGCAGGGGGAGCCCGAGGGCCAACTCTATGGGTAGGAATAACACAGGTTTGTTTTTTAAGCTTCAGAAAATGACACCTGAAGCATCCAAATGGTATCACTCACACCCACAAAACCTAATTAGAAAGCTGAAAGGTGACAACAATCAAGGGTGTCCACAACCAACCGCAGTTCACTGTGCCACGTGTGTGCACAGATAGTGGATAAACAACACGCATCTCACATACATCCCTCATACAAGAAAACCAAGACAGTTGTCCTTGTTAAAACTAGCTTTTCATACTTCATCATCTCCTCAGTGTTCATGAATTATTAATATAGCACTCGGTCTCTGGTTTGATATTCCTTCTGAAGGCTCCGATGCCCAGCATCACAAACCACCACTGACCATAACAGTCTCCTAAACCAAATCAGGTTTATTCCCATACTGCTGGTGAACTGGATAATTCAAGTGAAATGCAATCATTAACCTTGACTCCCCTGATTTTATCAGCCAGGAACTTCATTTTCCAGATATTTAACTTGAGAAACAACAGCAGCTGCTTAACCAAGCACTTTGCACCAGAAATAACTTGTGCAGCCACAACCTGCTCCATAAATCAACTGCCAGCTGTGAAGACAAAAGACCCAGCCCTGTGGCTTCATCAGTGCCACAACAACTCCTCAGGAGAAGCGGTCATGATCCACAGTAATAGACAGGTAGTTTTGAACCTTTCAACTGAAACGATGGGAGCAGCACTTTACCGCATGAGGCTTCAGACCCAACCTTGTAAGACTTCAAAAAAGCCACAGTTCTACTGTT
>JAVHNF010025546.1:0-10573 GCA_034783455.1 Micropsitta finschii | reverse complement strand
AAAGGCCTGGGGCAGGAGGAGTGAGCACTGTGCCATGTACTTATTACAAAGAGTGTTTAATTTTTTGGTAGGCTTTTCAGTTGCTCTCAGAGGAACAGTTTATTTGCCTTTCTCATAGGTGCTTGCAGTGAGCTGGACTGGAGAGGCAGCTGGAAGAGAGAAGGGGATTATGGTTACTGCCTGCAGTTCACACCTGACAGGCTGTTCATTTCATTTTAGCTACGGATGCTGATCTAAGCTGTGCATCTCAGCTATGCATGGTAAATTCAGTTAGGCAAAAAGGGCTTTCCTTTCCCTGCTTTATACCTCTAAAGAGATCAAATGCTTTTCACAGACATGCTCATAAAATACCCAAAGCACTTTGTGTTGAGCAAGGTCATATTAACATGGAAATCTAGGTTGTTCACTGATACAGCTGGCCAGGCTTAGTTAAGTTTCATGTACTGGGAGCTGGTAATTCTTCAAACTGTCAATTTTGGGGTGGATGAGTGACTCAAACAGATGTATTAATGCCTGGTAGTTGAAGTACTGTAGCTTGTGGTTATACAGACTAGGGTTAGCATCTTGCCAAGATTCAGAAAATCAGTGAAATTAGTGGTTAAAAAGGGAATGCTGTGTAAGTCATTAAAAGCTCTGGTGTTTCTTCTCACCTCTGAGGAAGAAAAAGAAAGACTGGTTTAGTGCTAATTTTTGTTGTAACATTTAGCCATACAAGGGAAGTTGGCATTTTCTTCTCAGAAATGTGGCTATAAATCCCCATGTCCTGGCTCAGTTGTGGTTTGGGTAATCACATTGTGTAGATCATTTCCACTGTTGTCTCAGTTACCTGAAGCCATTGATTGTTAAAGGTTATGAAGTTAATTTTCATTTGAAAATGCACGTGACTGGCACAGTCGTACAACTAGTTATACATATATACCATATATATTACATAATATGTATATAATACATATATACCATTTAGCCGAAACCAAGTTTCCCTAGGCCTTGGAAAAATAGGTGGGTTGGTTTCTTGTTTGGTTTGGTGTGGGTTTTGTTTTAATATCCTTAATATTAAAAAAGTCAGTTCCCTGCACGGCAGATGTTAGGGATTTTCACAGGCCCACAAGTCTGTTTTCACAGGACTGAAGCTAGGAGCCATGTAGGTGAGACAACAAGGGCCCAACAGTACATTGAGTGCTGGTATTTGTCAGGTTTGCCTGTAGAAATGCCAAGGGTTGTGTACAAGGAAACCTTGTGCAGGCGGGAAGGACATCTGAATCGACTCTAGCTCAGGAGCAAATACAAGCAACAGCAGGACTGTGAAGGCAAACAGCATTCAGACAAGCCTAAAGAGAGCTGCAGCTGAAGCAGTGAAACCAACCTGTTTACCACCAGGACCCCGCTGTATGCCCCATGCATTTCCCATTCCTGTGACCAGCACACTGTATGTTCAGGGTTGCCGAAGTGATGATCCATAAAATTTATAAATATAATCAATTCGGACAGCAGCAGCAGAGTTTAGAGAAGCCTCATGCCACAATCACCCGCTTCCCACTGTTAAAGACGTGTAGCCAGAGCATTGTTGATCTGCCTGGTACAATCAAAGATGTTTGCATGCTGCACCGAACATATGCTCTGGGTACTCTCCACAGGGGCTGGCAGATTGCTTCCTCTGTGCAGTCATTTGTGTGCTGCTGCTATTCTCCTGCCCAAATGCAGGAGAACCAACATAATAATTTCCAGTTCTGCTTTAAGTATCCCTGATGCTGGGACTTTCAGAGAACTGCGTGTTAAAAGGTGTTATTTCTGGGCCAGCCTTGTAAAGCAGAAATACCCAGAGATCTGGGGACTGTTTATATTTTGAAAGATGTTTTGGGTTTTCAAATTATTGTGGGCTAGAATTCTAAGAGCTTACCAACTGTTAGAATAAAAACTCAGATCTGGCTCTGGTCTTGCTTTAAACCCAGATTCCCCTCTAAAACTGATCTTGGCGCTGAAGACAGTCACTGAAGACAGCCCTCTTTATTTAGCTCCTCTATGTGTGATATATGAGTAGCTTATAAAGTGTACTTTTTGATAAGAGCTTGATGAAAAATTCTGCCTTACATAAATAGTGCCATGAACAAAATGTGCCATTTTGCCTTTATTAGATGTATGTGGGCTGCTCAGATCTGGAACATGCACTCTGATCCCAACAGGTCTTAGAGGTCCCTTGTTGTAGGAGGCTGGGCCAAGAGGGGGAAGGGAAGAAGAAGGAGTTAGAAGAAACAGTTGTTCTGTCTCTGTTCAATTCCTAGCTGCTGTTTTGTACAGCAGAATGACTTTGCGTTTACACTGCTGAGATGTTAATCCACTCCCTGTATTGACAGTCCCTCTTTCCTTCCAGCTCAGCATTTTGTCTTTTCCCCCCCTTCTTTTTTTCCAGTGGCCATATGGGCGTTTTGGCTTTGAGTTGAAGCACAGGACACTATAATGCAAACAGGCAAACTTTGCATATGGGCTGCTGCTTTGTTTAAAGAGGATATGAGATAGCAATGCAGCTGGTTAGGTAAAAGTTTCAACTTTATAAACTTCTTAACAGGAAGAAAAGAGCGAGTGCCAGAAGAGCAAAAGAATGATCCTAACTGACATCATATTATTAGGATAAAATCACTCTCTCAGTCCATTCAAGCAATGATGGATGGGATGTGTACCCAGCATTGATCACTGCGCATTTTATTTCCTCATCCTGTCTGTTACCTACCAGGAGGGTGTACTACCAGATTCTTAAGCAGTTTATGCTTATCTGTGAAAGGCCTAACTTTCACCCACACTGAGATTCTTTTCCACTATTTTGGCAGTGTGAAAAGATCTCTTTATGGCTCAGAATCATCCCCAAGATTTTTGTTAAGCTCCTTTTCCTTTCCAATCCAGTCAAAATCAAGAGTGTATTTTTCTTCTCTTTGTCAAGTGTCATGGACCCCTGAAGTTAGTTTCCAGTCCCTGCTTCCTGGGAGGAAAGCTGCAAAGGCAAAGAGCCACTGAACAGCCAGGCATGTTAGGGAATGCTGCATCCTACCTGGATGAAACGGAAGTGGGAATTGAAATCAGAGGAAATGGCAAGAAAGCCTCAGTCCCTCTCTCAAACATCCCTCTTACTCTGAAGTTAACTTTTTTCAGGTAGATTCTTTGTCTTTTGGAAAATTATTTGTATTTTCCTGTTCTGTTTGAAGACATAACCAGTAATAATCCCCAAGATCACCAGAGATTGTTTCTCCTGGAAGAAAGGACTAGCTCTCCCAATAAAATGTGTTTAGAGGTTGATTTTCTAGACTGTGGGTCCATTCCTTTTCAAACAGATACTTCCTTGTCTTCTAAGAGTGAGCTACAGGGGACTAAAGGATATTTTTTAATTTATATCTTTGGTATATATTGTAAGTACTCTAGAAGTGAAGCAATTTCTTGGGAACTGTGCTGTGGGCACCATGGAAAATCAATGTCAAACAAGTGCACAATGTGCCAAATGCATCTGCTTTGCCATTTCTGCTTTGGCCATCTCTAGACACAGCACTGCCGCTTGTGATATGAGTCTGAAGTAATCTATTGAATTTTAAACACATCCAGACTTCCAGATTGTGGCTCTTGTTCAAGTGAAAGGCACAATTACCTCCTCTATTAAATATGCTAATGAAGACAGAATGGGGTTGGGTTGGGGGGTAAAGCCATTGTTGGCTTTTAATGAAACATATTTTCTTTTGGCATTTTATTTTAATGAGAGCTGTCCTATTAAGCTTTAATACAGTCAAACTTCTGATAAAAGCCCTTATCAAAAACCACGCCATAGGAAAGTAAATTAATTTAATTGTGGCAGCTAAACAAATGGACCATTTTCTTGGGTTGGAAGGGAGAGAGAGTATGATCTAATAACACCACACTTATTAGTATTTCTGATATGTAAATTAAAAGCATTAAGTGAATAGCAAAATGATCCATAGCTTCCCTAGATAGATTAATAAATGGGAGCCGGGGTGTTTTTTTCACACAGAAAACTGATATAATGAGAAGACTGTTAACATACTTTTTTTTTTAGCTGCGTGAAATGAACAAGCCACAGGAGACCGGTTCGTCATAATAATTAAAGTTCAGGAATAGTTTTATATTACCATAAGTGAGATTTGAGTGATATCTTTTTAATTTACTGTAAATAGCTGCTTCTTGGTTGTTGTTTTTTTTTATTTTATTTTATTTATTTATTTTTTAAGAAAGCCTTTTTAATTTTAAGAGAAATATGTCTCATCTTTGGGTGATGGTTCTGTTTGTTTCGAAAGCTCCGTAGTCTGTTACTTGCCAAGGGCATACATTAAATATCTTCCTAATGTGAGGAACATATGGGTTAGCACTTCACAACAGCAAATAGACACAACAGTTTCTCTCTCACGCAGAGTACACACTGAGCGTGATCATTGGATATTGCTGAATTTCAGCATTTCCTTAAATTCTAAAGGCATTCTTTGCAATAAATGTTTATGAAGTGTTGAGAATGAATTAATGACAAGGAAATGATATCTGGGCTGGGCATACTTTGTATTCTTTGGAATTTAATAACATTTACCATTGTTTTGGTGTGGCTGGTATGGCTTGCATAGTGCAGTAGGCAAATAGGACCGTGCGACACAATGAGACCTTGTGTCAGATACAGCCATCCTCAGCTTGGGCACTGGGGCTTGCTCTGTCACACTGAATGATAGCCAGTAGAGGAGCTTGTGAAGCTCTGGGGAGAGCAGTGTAATGAGAGATGGAGTAAATTACATGAAGGCTTTCTGTTTCAAAATGTTACTGTTTTGGGGCATTATGAAGCCAACAGGATGGTAGTTTTGGTTTGGCTACTGCAATGAATAATCCCTTGAACGGCTCTAATGCTTGTCCCGTTTGAGAATGTTCAGGGTCTGCTCCCCACATCCTCCAGTGGGTACAGAGGCAGGAAAACTGCACTGCCTTTGGTTCCCCCTGAGCTGGCTTCGTTTCCAGGATACACCTTGAGACGCAGGTCCAACTTGTGTCCCAAACGCTATGTAAAAAACATGCCTAAAAAGGAGGAAACCTTTACTAGCTTAAACTTGAACTCAGTCCTTTAGTAGCTGTTAGGATCTCTGAAAATCCCACCCCAAATATCCAGCATCCCCATCACCTCTGAGACTGTGATCCTTTGGCCTGCTCTGAAAGTGAGAAGTGTCTTTGTGCAGTGCCCGTAGGAGCACTGGAGGCAAAATTGCTCTTCCATTCTAAAATATGGTGCTTTCTTCACCCTGGCTCTGAAACCTCTCTTCACTCATGTTCTTTTGGTGTATTCAATTCAGTCCTAAATCCCTTCTTGATATATTTGCAGGCTTTCTGTAGTTGTTCCTGTGTGGATGGTTTAAGGCCAGCAAATAACTTTTTCCCAGAGTATGCAAGTGTCTTCTCCAATAAATAAAAGCCACATCTCTCATCAGTGGGCACACTGGGACTTGTGTAACAATTCCACTCCTGTTTAGTTCAGATGGCATGGAAGCACAGTCCAGTTGTCTGATGTTGCAGAGGTCTGCCATTTCAGACAGGACCGATTTTCCACTTTACTTATAATGGACAATAGGACAACTCTGTGTTGGGAGGGAAACAAGAAGCTATTGTAATCTGCGTTAGCTTGTGGCTATTCTGCTCTATATAGGTCTCCAGCAGTGTTCAAGTAACCTTAGTTATGTGCTGCAAGTAGTGCAAGAAGCCAAACCTAGAATTAAAAGGATTCCCCCACAGTCATTCAGAGCAGCTATGGGTGCTGTGAGCCCACAGCTATTGTCTGTTCCTAAACATTGGCATTTCATTTATTTTGGCTTTCAATCATCATTTAAAATACATGTATCAGTGTCAAGAATCCTGGGTTCTCTGTAATGCCCAGAGACACACATCCACCAGCGTGCATTGCGGGCTATGGAAGTGGAGTGCAATCTTTCTTTGTGACACTCAAAACGCTTTGTAGACATGAGCTAGTGAACAGCCATTCTGCAGGAGCTGTATCTCAACAGCGTCGTTTAGCTCTGCGTGGAACGGAGAGCAAAGAATAGAATAGCATAGATGGCCTGTAAATAAGAGATGCGAGTTAGTATTGCTTAGGAAACAAGCATCTGGAGAAAAGGGTAAATTTAGGACTCAAGAAAATATTACTGGCAAACAGAACCTTTACCTGAGTGAATTGATTCACCTGTAGATCATAAATAAGCTCAGATTTGATCTCTCCAAGCTCTTCTGACTTGTCTTGATTACTTTTTCCTAATTCCCAGAAGAGGAGTTAAGAATTGGTCTGGGTTAAAACTGTAGGGAAAAGTTGAAATGATCTGGATTAAATTCCTGGATCTGTTGTGGACTTAAATGCTATCTAAAATATTACTAAATTACTGCATTTTGCCTTGAATTTTTGCCTTTACAAGCAGGGTGACAGGCCTCCCCTGAGATAAAGGGCTGGCATGATAGGAACTGAAGCCATGCTTGCTAAACTGATACAAGCTAATTGATGTATAAACAGTGAGAAAAATCTCACAAACTGACTTAATAATACCTGTCCTCAGTGAGGGAAAGCCAGGAACTCAAGCGGATGTTTGCGGTGAAGTCCCCTCCGCTTACTGCAGTGGTATTTGTGCTATTAGTTTAAGTTCTGTCAACTTTACAACCCTTGCTAGCAAAACAGCTGTAAAATTCTGCTTTACATTAAAATTCTTCACTGAAACCTGCTGATGGGGAGGCTGTAGACCTTGATTTCAGTTCTCAGCTTTGAGAAGAGATAAAGCAACGAGGCAGGGTGATAGTCCTTCCTGTCTTCAGGATGGTTGCTATGTGTACTGCACCAGTGTGCTTCACAGTGATGAACCTTGTGATGGTGCAAAGCTGCTGCTCGTGCCTACCTGTGGTCTTCTCCAGATGGGACCCGATGGTGGCAGGAAGAAGGATCTGCACCCTCACACTGTTGAGAAGCAGTTGTCTGTGCAGGGACTGAATCTCTTGAGTTGCACAGGGGTTTCTGTGTGCTCCACAGGGCCAGTTTTCCAAGGGGTCTCAGCAAGGTTGTGTTACAGGTTCGCATTTTTCAAAGGAAATGCATAGCCACCATGGTGAGGGATGTTTAAAAGCCCAGCTCTGGTAATGAGCGCCAGGCTCCACTTCCCGGTGGATGTAGTATTACTGTTAATGCTGCTGCTGCCTGATTCAGAGGATGATGGTGAGATTAAATGTCTTCTTTTCATACAGACTTGGAAGTTCGGGGATGACAAGTGTTCTACAGGCAGGGTTGATATGATTAAGATGATACTTTATTGGTAAGGATGTATTTGGGGAGGGTAGCAATTTACGTCTGGCCTCCCACACAAACTAGCCTTAATTTTCATCTGCCGTCTTGAGGCACGCTGGGGAAGAGAGTAAATTCCCACCGTCAGGCTGGAAAGAGCATTCCTATAATTCTGATCTAGTACTATTTCCTATTAATCCCAGCCTCTCATCAGCCATGCTCAGATGATAATTTATGTTTTAATGGGCAGAGCACTTTACTGCGCACAGGCTTCTAAACCAAGCCAAGATTTATGTCCTCTACCTCTGAAATACCGTATATTTATTTCCCTGGCACTCAGGGGTGGTGGAGCTGAATCTGTAAGGAGCCCAGCTGAGTCCCTGTGCTTTGCTAGAAGGGGCCTCAAATGTGGTTTTCATTTGAAGCCAGGAGCAAGTGGTGGCAGATGCAAGAAAAAGTAGCTTGGTCCTGTAATGGGAGTGGAGGAGGAATCGTGGAAGGTAGCGCTGTCATAGGGTGGTAATGCTGTTTGTACCTCAGCTTACCTGTAAATCTGTTCTTTCCTAAAGGCATAGCCTTCTGGTTTTCCTGACAGAGGGCAGGGAATTGCTGCTGCAGCTGCCATTGGAAGAGTTCCCCCTGGGCACATAGCTCGGGCTGGTGCTCTATGCTCATCCCTGCTCTTTGCTGTCACGGAATCATAGAATGTTTAGGGTTGGAACCTAAGGTCACATAGTTCAAACTCCCTTGCCATGGGGCAGGGATTCTCATGTTGCAAGGAGACCTGGCATGAGTTTTCTCAGCACAAGAGTGACAAAGTAGCAAAAGGGCTTTTTAAAGAGACAGAATTATTGTGTATATTTAAAGCTATTTGTATTTATGCAGGTCAAAATCTCATGAGAGACCAAGGTAAGGGGGGAAGGCACCATGCAGTGTCGAACCAGTGTGAGTGTTGAAGGAGGAAGGAGGTGATGAAGCCCACTACACCTGGTTTTTCAGGCCTATAGCATGCCAGCTGTCTCCAACATGTAGATTCAGAGCAGCCAGGCAGCGCTTGGGGCTGGGCTAGGAGTTGGTGCAGTTCTCACCATTTAGGCATTTTTAGGCCTAAAAGGCGTTAGGCATTGATTTATGTTTCCAGCTGTTCTAGAGCTCAGCACACCCTGATGAGAGATAAGGAAAAGCTGGCCGTGTGCCTTGCCTTGGTCTTTGACTGCCAGTTTGCTTCTCTCTGTTCTGTGTTTCTAAATTATCTGCAGGCCTCTATTTCCTGCATCTCCAGTTCTAATAAGTCTCAATTAAACCTTCCCACTCAGGGTACCTGACCATTAACTGCCTTCGGTAAATCTGGTTTCCAACTACTGAACTCCACTGGGCATTTAATTTAAATATATGGTGTCTAAATTGCTTTGCTTTGGGTGGGTTTCTTTTATATAACTTACAAAGATAAGTTATATAAAATCAACTGTGACAAGATTGTTCCATTTTATTAGAGACAGAAATGTGGTCCAACATTTGAAATGCTGTCAGGCACTTAGTGACAAGAAATGTGTGTGTGTGTTTGTGGGAGCTACATGGAAAGAACACTGTTTGTAGTGCAGAAGACTGGTTTCATCTAAAAGAATGGATTTTTTTTTCTTCCTTAAAAGCATATTTTCAGCTCAGAAGTAGATGAAATTTAAGAAGTTTGAAAGAAAAATAAAATCTGTAAAAAGAAGTCACAAAGGAGAAGGAGAACTGTGATGGTAAACAAAAAACCTAAATGTATCATTGGAGTTAGTATTTACAGCAGATGGTGCTTCCAAGCCCTTGGAGAGGTGAGGAATCATAAATGACAGGTGCTGAAGAAACAAAAAACCAGGTTGTTGTGAACTTGGTGTGAAGCAGAATGAGAGGAAGAGGGGACAAAGTAGACAAATGGGGAGAGGAAGGGTATAGGGTTAGTAGGAAAACAGGAATTACAGCTTGGCACCGATGGGTATTGTCAGGGCTGAAGTGCAATCATCACAACTTGAACTTTCCAGAAGCTCTGCAGAAAAACCTGGGTTTTGTTCTTACTTACAGTGAAGAAGTGCTGGTGTTCAAAGTAGGAGGTGTTGGAAAGGCTGACCAGAGCTTTGACAGACTGGACTAATTCTCCAAATCAGGATTTGGTTCTGTCTCGAAGTGGCATTATTGATATCCTGCGATGCGTAGCAGAAACCACAAGCTACATGGCATTAGGTGCCCTTCTGTTACCCTGAGGACTGGTTGGAGTGTCCCCACTTCTCTTGGTCTGCAATTGGCAATCATGTATAACAAGTTTCTTTGTTTCATTCCAGTGCCTTGAGAGTGTGGCTATTGTATGGGGCTTTAAGCGGGCAGAGGTTCCTGTGTGGTGGAGGATGTTGACTGGTTCTCTGATAGACAGAACATCTCTTCTCTTGAGAGATGCTTGAGTTAAGAGGTATGGATATCACTACTTTGTTACAAGCATTTCAGCCACTGATCATCCTGTTACTGCTAGCAGCTCCTGAGATGGTCTGTTTAAAACTCAGTAGTTTTGTAGGTATGTTTTTAACATGTGCAAACATTTCTCTGGCTTTTCCCAGACTCACGTCCCCAGTGTTTGCTTTCTCTTTCACCTTTAAGTGGAACCAATAACAAGGTTTAAATAGGGAGTTCTGAGAATATTTTTTGCATCCCAGCAGCAAACCAGCCAGCTGCTTTGTGTGTGACTGCCTCAGAGGCATGGATCAATGCCTGTGACTTGGTGTGCAACCTTGTCACGTTCATAAGGGTGTGGGATGCAGGGGAATGAGTCAGTTGAAACCTTGTGGCTAGTTTTGTGGAGAAAATCTGGAAGATTGTGCATAAATAAAGGTTAAACCAATCATTAACACATAGACTTCCCCAGCTAAACCACTGGAGTGCCTGATGGATCTGTGCTTCCACTGCACCTGACTGCGCAGCTGGGCCCTGCAGTAGCTGCTCTGCTCTAGGCTGAAGGAGAATGCTACCTCCATTTGCCAAAGACATGGCAGAACAACGCCTCACCAACGCAAGGAATTAATGAACTTGGCTCTTTTCTAAGAGCTCATACCCTCATGTCCTCTTCCCAGCAAGTCCTGCCTTAATCTACCTTAGGAGCTGTGCTTGCTTGATAGCACCTCACCTTCCCTGTAAGAGTGTGCTTGAATCTCACTGTTCGTGAGCTTGGACTCCTTTTTGGGACTGGATACTGAGTCTGACCAGTCCTCTGTGTGTTACTGTGCTCAGTGTAGGTGCTTTGAACCTGAAGTTAAAAAGAGCTCAAAG
>JAVHNF010025545.1:2181-14405 GCA_034783455.1 Micropsitta finschii | reverse complement strand
TACTTTCCTCACAGCTATACTGCTTCATTATAACCCTGAAAACCTAATTCCAATTTGCAATGAGGAGGATGAGGCAGCATGCCCCGAAAAGGCAGTATCAAATGTGTCTGAAAATCTACTCATCTGAATTCTAGCTCCTTAAAAGTAAAGGTACCAAATGACAAAATATTGAATTGGTAGGACCTTTCATTTATACGTGTATTTCCATTATTTGAGCAGGTTCATTAAAAGCAGACCAGATTGAAAATTAAGAATAAACCTTACGCAAAATAAACTGGAAAGAGGACAGTGATTAAGCAGGACCCATACTAGGTGTACTCAGCGGTGTCAGGTATCTGCACAGGGTAAAGAAAGGTATAAGCACACTGTTTGATACCTCTAAGATAAGGTTCAGTGATGCCATGGAGACAACAGAGCAATCACCTGTCATTATGCCTTCCTCCGTTACCACCCCTGCCTTTCTGCTTGCGACTGCAAACCCCGAGCTGTCACCACAGAAAATAACTCTGAACAGAAGCCAACCCTCACTTAGAGGGATGCCAGAGAAAAAGATTTCATGCGTCTGTGCTCCCACACAAGCCTGCTGGCTCTGCAGGACCTGCTGCATTAAAGCACTGAATTAGGATTCAGTACAAAAGGACTTCTACTAATTAAAAAGCAGTGCTGCGGAGCCCTGGCTTTTCTTTAAGATAACCTGGAGGAAGTGAGGGAGAAATCTGCACAAATAGCACAGGCTGGCCTCGCTCTCCAGGATCACCTCATGTGTCTGATTTGTTCCATCTTCACAATAAAAGAGAATTTGTTTTCTGCACTATATTACATTATATTCGAATTTCCTGAGACAAGGGAATATACCCCCCCAAGGAGGTATAACCTTCTCTGAACTAAAACCACTCTGTAGGCTGTTCCCTGATTGTTTCATATGGAGGAGGGCATATAGGATGTTGCCATCCACAGGTCTAACAGTCTCAGAAATTCTGAAGCCTCTTTTTCACTACAGAAAAAAAGGGGGTTTTCCACACTTTTGCAAATGATGGTGACTTGTAAAATAGCATCCAGAAAATGTCATGAAATAAGTCAAAAGGTTTGGATAAGGCCTTGGTAGCTTCTCACTTACGTAAGCTACAAATTGCCTCATTCAGTTGCCTTGTATTAGGATCTTACCCAGCATGAGGTAAGAACTTGACTTTACCCTGCTAAAAAATGTGTCTAAAAAGTAATAATCCCCAGACAAGATAACTTCCTCATATTCCAGAAAAAAAATCCCAATAGAACAAATTTGGAAAAAGATGATGTGAGTCAAATTAATTGAGTGGAAAACTGCCCATTTAGGGCTGCAGATAGCTGGCTCAGGAGAATCCTTGTCTTCTTGCCAACTGCATATCTACGTTAGAAAAATAGTGGTTATCCAGGGCTGGGAACTTGTGCTTTCGTATCTAGTCTAGATCAGGAGAGCCACATCTGATTATGCTTCTATTTTACGATTTTCTTCGTGAAGAAGAGGAGGCCTCCCTGAGGTATCAGTAATGTAAATGCATTAAGGATCACGTTGCAGGTAATACATTTCCAAAACACATACAAGAAAGAACACCTTTACATGTGCAACAGTAGAAATGAGTTGCAAAACATTCTGATCTTGTAATTGCCATAATCCCATGTACTTGCATTAAGTGTCGACCTGGAATCCAGCCCTCAATCCTAAATACAATGCAACCTCATGCCACCTTTCAAATACTTCTCTAATTGAAGCAGGAAAAATACCATTCATTAAGACTTAGGCTTCTGATAATAGCATTTCTAAATGATTTTAGCCTGTGAAGTGTGCTACATATTAGAAACTAGTGGAGGAATGAGATTTTCTTACTAAAATAGCCTGAATTTCACAATTTCAAAAGTAGGCTTAGTTATCAGCAACAACTGCCTTTTCTTTATTTCATTCTTAATTTACTAATTCCTTTTTCATTAGGATACAGGATTAAGTACAGAGCAAATTCTGAGCATCTCCTTTATTAGTATGGGACTTAATCAAGTAAAAGTTACTAGCTATGTTGTAATGAGAATGAAGGTTATGTATCAAAGAAGGTAGCCCATGGATGACAAGATCTTTACAAGGAAGAAAAAGTTCAAGTATTGATTTTTGATGTACTTATGCACAGTGCATGAAGTCACTTGGATGATAATAAACCAGCAGGATACTGATGCAGAACAAATTAACAAAATAATCAATTGACTGCAATACTGCTCTGGGAGGGCCAGAAACCACAGCACTCTAACTGTGCTCTATGCTCCTGTGAATGCCAAGATAATCAGGTCCTCGTTTTGACAGAACAGGGTTAATTGTACTGGTGAGCTCCTGCAGTTAAATGACTCCGTTATACTGAGCATAAATGATAGATATACTAAATTACACCAGCGGGTCCACAAAAGTGGAACAGTACACACAACCCCAACCTCAAGAATCAAGAACTTCAGGACAGGAGAGTTCAGGCCAAATTACAGAGGAAAAAGGGAGTCTCACTGGTGACATCCAGTAGGCATGGAGTTTTAGAAACAAACATAGCAGTGAGATCATCAGCCAAAGAAGCAGTGGTTCTTTTTCTCTAAAGCCTCAAGGTCAACATAGATCTGCTCCTGAAGGTGAAATAAAGAAGTCAGGCTGGTGGTTGGACTTAGGCCCTATGCGAAAGGTACTGAAGATCAGTTTCCCATGAAGGTGGTTTGGAACAGTGGGTCCAAATTCACAAAGGCATCATCAAATAAAACACCTTTAGTTAGTGGAAAGCTGTCCTGGCTGTGGCTACCATTAATTTCTGGTATTCAAAGAAACATGGAGGCAACAAAAGATGGAGATGGAGAAGTTCAAGTGAGACACAGTGATGTGCACACCTAACACCCTTTGAAAAGTAACAAGAATGTGATATGCACCTACAGCAACTTCGGGGGCCTAAGTAAACATATTTAATTTTACTATCCACTCCATATAACCTAACAGGTATATTTATTAGGGAAATACAATCCCACTCACAGAGTACACACTCATTACCTGTATTGCCTGACAGCTGCTTGCTGGTAAGCTCCAAAGATGTCAGAGAGTAGCACTCATCTCACATTCTTCTACGGTTTTGTTAAAGCCCCAAAGTAACCAAGTTTTATGTGACCCTCCAATACAAAAGCAATAATGCCAACTCTCCTCGCTAGCAAAAAGAAAGTGCAGACCTACCTGAACTGTAACTAAGGTCAGATAAACCAAACCAAACTGAATCACTTGTAAATGGCAGTGAGGACAGCTCATTTCTGCTACTGAACCGATAACCTGGGGTGGTGAGGCTGCTAGACTCCATCTAGCCACAGCAATGCAGAAAATTGATGCCTTTTGTTCTCGACACAGCTGGATCCATCTGACTGCAAACTCCCTGAACCTGTTTCAAGGCCCAGAAAGAATAAGCAGGGATGTCAGGGGGCTTCTGTGTATCACTGACCATCCAGTATTCATTAATCAAATGACAACTGCTCCTCTGATGCAAGAGAATAACTTTGAAAGGTTCTCATGAATCTCCCCATACATAGCAATGAGTCACTGTTGTTAACTGTGTCTCTGGAGGATTATTCATAACAGAGTCTCCAAGTGCCTCTCCCACCTGTATCCATTCACCCCTTGAGAGTTTCCTGTACAGGGACTCTCTCCCCAGGCTATCTTGCCACTTCTTGGTAGGCTCAGTTAAAGATGCTACAGCAAAGATGCAGCAGCTGTTAAATCACAAGTCTGAAAGATTTCATGACAGTAAAAACGCATCTCTCTCCATCAAAATACCTATGTTTCTCTTGTTTTATACATTTTAAATGGCTAATTTCATAATGACAAGCACAGACAGAATTATAGTTCCTTTGATTTATAGGAAAAGTCATGCCTGTGGAAAGATGTGTCAATTTTCCATTGTTCTTAGCCATCCCTCTACCTTACTGTTACATTTCTGTTTTGTTACTAATTGAAACAGTGTCATCGGATATCAAAGTCCTGCTGCTTTTTTCACTTATTACAATTAAATGTTCTGGATCAGTCCTAGTTTTTCACTTATTCTAAACAGCCCCATCTGCTTGCCCAAACATTTGTAAGTGTATATAGACCATACGCACATACTAAAGCTGTCCCCAGTCATTCCTCTTGGGATGTCTTCTCAGTTCTACTTGGCTCCAGATTGTACTCTTTGAGCTTTTTTCCCCTCTCTGGATGTGGTGGTGTAAAACGTCGCACACCCAGCAGAGCAAAACAAGGACAAAACACTGCACCATTAAACTGACAAAAGACTGCTACCAATTGCCTTGCACAGCAAATCCTGTCACAGGAGATGCTCACTAACTCCTCTGCAAAAAACACTGAAAATCGGAATGCCAGAGGCATGGCCACTTAGGAAACTGCCCCAGAAGTTCAGCATCAATCAGGCATTAGTGAAATACAAACAGCCTGAACCCAAAGGTTCCATGCAGACAATTAACCTTTCATGATGGAAACACAATTGAAAGAACTTGCGTTTCAACCAAGTTCATATTTTTTATAAAAAATATGCAAGAACTGCCTTGCTTCTGCCTTATTTTGTGACCTTTTGTTTTCCTGATATTAGCTCAGTGCTTGGTAAATAAGGAGCTTTCAAAAATAAAAGGAGGGGAAAAGAAATCAATATTTTTGTCCATTTAGCAGGCCTCTCACAGTTCAGTGACATTCAGGAAGCACTGAGTAAAGAGACAATGAATCAATGTGTAAGAAGAGGCTGCAGATCATACTCAAGCTGCTCAGCTAAGCAATCAATAGTGCTCCTCTAGCTTCTACTTTGAAATGCAAGTGAGTTGTTTAGGCTGCAATGTAAAATGAATGCTGAGTATGGATGGTCTGCCATGGGAAATGCCAATTTATTAAACCAGAAATTTTCACAGGATCACGTCCTCTTTGACAAAGCTTTTTTGCTCTAGGATAAAATTTATTAAGGAGAAAGAAAGACTGAGACAGAGAAGCAGCCCTGGACATCTTGATATGGAGTGCACTGCCTCAAGAACAAGCAAACCATTTCACACCTCAGTTTGGCATTAGGGCCACATCAGGATCCACACTATCACAGGTGCTGGCTATTCTAGGAACTCCATTCTTTCTTATTTCCCCCTTTTTCTCTGCTTAGACAAGCCAGCAAAAAAGCAGAAGCATTTCTGAAATCATAAGGAGTTTCCAGAGGAATGAAAAAGTGCCTCTTATTCTACAGACAGAAGCTGGCATTACACTTTACGATATATAATGACCAGAAAAGTCAAAGTAATTTATATTTCAAACAATGTCTTATTGCAAGACAGCAGGACAGTCACCTCGGTTACAAAATCAAAGATGTCTGTAAGAAAGAAATTCCCCCAGAGATGGGCTATAACTGCAGGCATTAGTCCCTCCAGTGGATTTGGAGAGATTGCAAACCACAGGGACACTTTATCAGCAGCCTGTGGGTAAATTTTGCACTTTGCTCTCTCATCAGTTACACTGGGCCACAGAAACGATCAGCCTTTCCAAATGAATCCAAGCCACCACCTCTCTGTGCAGGTGTAAACAACAGCATGCCTGGTGACAGAAAAGAAAATCAGGCCCCATGCATGTAGGGCACTATCAACTGCACATCCTGCCTTCTTAGCTGCAAAATTAGTTGCTACAAGTCACAGTTTTCCCTTCTATGACATACCTTTGCCAAGTACTGCAGATATGCCTTTCTTAAAACATCATTCTTGAGCAAACCCCCCCCCCCCTTTTCTTCTTCCTCAACAGCAAAAGTGTTTTCATACGGTGATTTTTACTTATTACAAAGGCCACCATCAACCTTTGAGGTGATATCCAAAGTAGGTAGGTCTAAGTTGTATTTGCAGCCTCTCTGTGGTCTAAAAGGGTTTTAGTTTAAATGGGAATCAGACCCACTCCATCTTTAAGATTGTAAACCTTTTGGCATTGAGACTAGCTTCTGGATATATCTGTGCAGTACAAGAGAAACGTGTTCACTTGGTGCTGAATCTTCTAATTTAATAAATCCCTCTTTGTCATTTGTTCATTTATAACTTTGGGTTGTTTCTTATATTGCTGGGCAGTCTTCCAGCAAAGGACTTTCCTCCTGCTCACTGGTCCTACAAGGACAGAAGTACTACGCAGTCTGCCTTTAGATAACCTCCCTTTTAGATATTCCATTAGTACGGTTCCTGCTTCCACACAAGCAGCAAATATCTGATACATCCCAAGAGAACAGGAGTGCTCATAGGCTAAAGATTCCTTTAACTCTGTTGATTTTAAGTTAATTTATTCCATGAAGCAAATCTTCAGATAAGCGGCTGAGAAAATACCACTTGGAGAAAAATCTGTTCAGTTAGGTTTGTATGAGAAGACTCAGCTAGCAGGTAAAGCTACTCTCTGCTGAAGTGTGCCCTTGACTCACCCTGATGCAGAAGAGACTTCCTGTAAATGTGTGAATACTTGTGCTAATGCCCAAACACATTTTCAGTCACAAAGCATTATTTGTAGCAGCTTTACCTCTACCTTCATGTATTTCCTTTCTAAGGACACCAATTTGCTTCCCAGACCTTAAGTGCACTCCATATGGACAGACTGAAAGTGCCTTGCAATATGCCTGTGCAGGTATGCATCATCATTTAAGGAAACTGAATCAGCACAGGATAAGACCTTGAAGTCTGTAGCATGTGCTGAATAGACCTCCTGGTCTCCAAAGTGATTCTGCACTCAAAAGCTGGCTTCTGACCTGTTCTATAACTCACCATACTTCTACTTCATTCTTCACAGCCTCCTTCCCACTCAAATTTCGTTTAATAGGTCATCATTCACCTTGAAATATCTGCTTGGAAAAATATAATATACATTTTCTTTCACAGAATTATTGGCACGGATTATCCCCTTCTCACATCAACAGTAAATACACCATAATGTCACACTCCTTGAAGAGCTGCATGTTGCTATGTCCTTTATGTGATTTATTTTGCTTTCTATTTGTACTCCTTTTCTATACACCAAGTCATAAAACAACACACTTTTATACAGCTGGCCCTCAAGCCCAATGACAGCATTCAGCGATGGTAACTGTAATGGGAACTGTTTGGGGTTCCTCTCATGCAGTGGGGCTTAGAGTAAAAGTTTATTTCAGCTTCCTCTGCTGCTTTTAGCCCTTCTAGCAGATGGGCCCTGTTGGATCCAGTAGCAGTGAAGCATTTACATAGAAAACTGTTGCCAAAATCTCAGCTGAAAAGCAGGTTCCCAGAATAAAAATCGTATCATGGCAGTAGGAGGGAAGAAAGGCAGTGCTGCTGTCCTACCTGCAGTGCGTAAACCAAGCTGAAAATCAATTTAATTTACATTCATTTAAGAAAGTCTGAATTAAAACAGTTACTTAAAACTAGATGTGGGCTCTCAAAACCTGAACTCATAGGGTTACCATGAAGAAAAGGTTGGCTCCTCCATGTGGAATCTGGACTTTCTCAACTCTGGGCTCAGAAACAGCACAAGTGCCTTTTGATTTCTTCTTCCTGACTACAACCCTGTGAGTGCCCTACAGAACACAATCCTCCTCTTCTGCATTGTCATTGCTCAAAACAAGTATTCTTTTCCCTGTTTCTTCTGCTCCAAGAACAAATGCTGCAGTCTGAATTTGGGGAATATATCTCCCAAAGAGGCATCTGTTTCAGTCAATGTGAAGGGGCTCACCTCTGCACAGAGGAGGCCATCACAACCAACCACTCATTCCTCCTCTGACAGCTCTTGCAGTCTCTGCTCTGACTCAAGTCCCCACTGCACCAGGCAGGCAGTTTGCTAGCACTGATTACTGCCCACTGCTGTCAACACCTCCCCAGCCAGGTGGTAATGACATCTGCAGAAGGCTATTTAGCTTTAATAAAAAACAAAGGCTATTTTTACGAACCCGCCTGCCTGCAGTGATATAGCAACAACTGCCAGAAAGTCTAAGCTAATTCTAATATTTCAAACCTGTAAAACTTCAACGTTCACATGAGTGGTAGTGATGTATTAGTGAGCCTTTCTTGTCTATTTTTAATGCCTTCAGAACTGCTGCTATCTCAGTAGAGTTGGGATATGGAATTGCAAACCACTGATCTTCCTAAAGTGCTGCCTGGTGGGAATTACATGGGCTGCACAATGTCTTCTCTCAGGAAATTCTGTAACAAGAAGCCAGACACAAAACAGAAGCCAATCTTATGACAGGGCGAAAACCGCAATTATGGTGCTGCTTGCATTCATGTATCTGCTCCTGCACCCAACAGCAGAGTAGTTGTTTATAGCACAGCTACTTCTTTATTCTATTACCATAAATACACTGGACAGAAAAAACAAGGGAGCTTGCTCCCATGCATGTCTTTTCCAGCCCAGTAGGAAGCGACTGATGATTTGTATTGATCGGGCTGTACACCATAAAGGTTGCAATTGCACTTCTTCAGCTCCTAGATTCAGAGGTTTATGGATCCCTGCCACAGAGCACGTTAATAAAATGAGCAGAGGTTTATGTATCACTGCTGTACAGCACTGGGTTAGCAGCATATAGCTGGCAGGGCCAGGCCATCTGCCACAGAGGAAGCATCAAAACAGAACTGCTTCTGGAGAACAATTTCTGTATCAAGAGCAAAGGTAGGAAAAGCTGCAATTAAGAGACTGGTTTGCAAAAGGCAAAGAAGCAACTGATGTCCTATTGTTCTGGCCCTTACACAAATCAGTTTTTAACTGTATACTTTCAAAGGCTGACCTTGATGCTTGTCAAGACATGCTGTATGTCAGAATTGTTCTGTTAATCTTCCAATGTTCTCCTCCAATTCCTGCCTTGGAGCCCACAGACAGCACAGTTGCAGAGCTCACAGCTGCCCAGCACTGCAGCAGAGAGCACAGCCAAGGCAGAGATATTTACATCAGGGCACTTTTCCCACCTCATCCTACAATCTGGCTGCTATCACATGGCAGAAATCCACCCTTCTGTCCCTGAACTCACAAACTGCCTAGTGCCTGCTTGAGCAGCATATTGAACCCACATTTCCCTAGGGAAAGCCTACAG
This sequence comes from Micropsitta finschii, assembly GCA_034783455.1. NCBI lineage: Eukaryota > Metazoa > Chordata > Aves > Psittaciformes > Psittacidae > Micropsitta > Micropsitta finschii. The sequence continues at coordinate 5,328 of JAVHNF010025545.1, read as the reverse complement.
CTCTTTTCTTGACAAGAAAGTTAACAGGACATAAGTGATTTGGCAAAGGGATCACATCTAGCATGAGACTGTAGGCAGGACACCTAACGCAGAGCAGAGATGGGTCAGCAAAGCAGGGAGGAGATGTCATGCTGGGGCACAGAGCCAGCCCCAATGTAACAGAGCACACAGAGAATTAACAGAGAAGGAAGAACCTGTGAAACTGAGACATTAATACACTGAGATGATCCCAGCTGAAACTCCCCTCAGCTTGTCACGGACACAGGGCAATACAAGGCACAGAAGTGTGATTTGAATATCCTTCATGGGTTTTCTCAACAACCGCCTGAGCAGAGAGGCTTTTTACATCCCTGCCCATGTTCTCCAGCAGCCTGCCCCGCTGGCTGCTGGCCAAGCCTCTCCTCTCTCCAAAGCACATCTGCACGACTAAATTAATTGTCAGAAATCTTAGAAACAAAAGAGGGTTCTGCCTTGATATCAAGGGACCAGGACATCCAACTGGTTCAGATTTGTCACAAGCCCCTCTATTTATCCACTGCCTAAAGCAATGAAAAGCACTGCCCCAGAGACAACAAAACTCATTATTAATTGGAGATGCAAGTGCTCTAGCAGGGATTTTGGTGCCAGAGCTTTCCCTTGTCCCCAGTGGGTCAGAGCACAGGCTGGTTTAAATGAAATTATAAAATTATCATCCTGCTGCAAATTCTTTGAACTTTGCTGCTTTTTTTTTGCCCAGGAATGAGGGAGTATCTTTACAGTTCAGTTATTTGCATAAAATAATTAGGCTTTGGGGTATATTATCCTCCCAGTACACACACATAACTTGCATTAATATTAATAGGGATCTCTGTATTCACACTCATTGAGAAGAGGCTGTACTCCAAGAGTCTGAGAAAGACTAAACCCAAAATACGCTTTTGCTTATCACTAAAGATTTCCATACACTCCTGTAAGCTGCTATCTTATTACATATTTCTTGTTTTTCCTAAGTTTATTTCCAATGAGACAAATATTCAGCAAATTGTGGAAGAAAATCACTTGTTCAGGTTTCACACAGCAGGCAGTCAAAAATGACACATGCGAATTCTACAGAAATGGCTCTTTGTGTCCAAACTTTGAGCCGCAATCCATGTTATGGTTTCCACAGAATAAAAACTGAATGGAGAAGCTTCCCTCATGAAATTACATTTCTTTGATATAAGAAGTGATGAATCTGTTTAATACGAATAGTGCCTGCTGCACACACATTTAAGGGCTCTTCAAAAAAAGCCAGCATCAACTTGTGTTATGGCAAGCACTGAGTAAGTGGCTTGAGACTACCAGCACTTCACATGACAACAAAAGGGAGGTCTGGAGAAATAAACTACTACTGCAGAAGAACTGACTTTATGGTGGTTTGAACAGACGCCTACATTGAGCTATGAAGTCCCACGTCTCAGGCCACTGCAGTCTGAAGCTGTGTAAAACATCCAGTGCTAAAAGACAGAATCACGGGCTTGGCAAGCTGTGGACAACACAATGGCAACAGAGATTATGTCCTTTGTTCTGGGCCTTTCTTCTAAGAGTCAGGTGAGCTGTACCCATGAATGACCATCACAAAAGAAAAATGAGGAGCAATGAAGTGCTGCCAGAGGCAGAGCAGAATTACGTAAGGGATGGCCCTGCCAAAGTCTTGGCTCAAAATGTCATTTTATGAGACTGAGGGTAACAACAGGATTCTGCAAAATGGGGAAACAAAAACCGCTGAGGTCCCTGGAAAGGACTGAACTCTACCATCCTTTCTATGGGTAGGGCCCTTCATTGTTCCTTGCTTCCCTTGCAGGAAGGGCAAACCCAGTTCAAGGTATTCCCTTGTTTCATCTTGCCACATGTCACCCTGGACTGAACTGCAAATGAGATCAGGGAAGTGCTGTAGCTTAGAAACAGGTTTTTAAATGCAATCATATTCCCTATTCCAACACTACCTATTCCTGCAACAAAAAAAAAAGTGGGAATGGTATCAGAAGAATAAACAGTGAGGACAGGAGACAAGAATACTTTAACTCAGGAACACCACTGAGAACAACATCAGGTGAAACCACCAGAGTGGAACAATGTACATTTGGTGCTAGCTTCTTGGCTGACATTCAGTTCTCCAGAAGTGCAAAGACCCAGACCTGTTTCTGTCCAAGGGTAAACACAGACTCACTCCTTTCATTTCCATGAAATCTCAGGTTTTCACTGCTGCAAATAGGAGAAACATCCATCTCTTGTGTTTAACACCACGCCTGCGAGAATCAAAACTGTTAACAGCCTCCCTGTGGCTGAACTCGAGTTCAAACTTGCTGGGCTGAACTTGTGAGGACAAATTATTGCTCTTTGCTTCAGAGGAGAATGCCTGTTTCAAAAAAAAGTAACCTAATCAGAATACACAACCCACGGGTGAGGGAAAGATGCTGAGGTATTGAGGGGAAATCAGGAAGCAGGGATGCTCAGAGGAAATGTGCACATGAGGCTGGAGCAGCATGCAGAGCCTCGTGAATTGGTATGCTCAGTGCTCTTCAAGCAGCAATGGTACAGGGACATAAACTGGAGACCTACTGTATGCGCGCTGCTGCGCATTATGTTGGCTCACAGGCTGCTCCTCTCCAGCATTTCCATCTTGGATCTTGTGGAGGGGTCAGCATAAGCTCATGTGACCCACTGCACAGAAATAGGTGGGGGTCACAGTGGGATTTTTGCCCTGAGACACTTGCTCCTTCACACGTGTCTCCTCCTCATTTAAGCCAGGTACCCTGCTCCTCCACAGGTGCCTACTGGTGATGGAAACTGTCCAGGGCCATTTATCTTCCCTTTATTATTATACTCACAAAGCAGGCAATGATTAGAGAGGAAGAAAGCACAAACACCTCATACCTTACACCAGTGTGTAACTGAACTCATGGTTTAGTCAGGGATGAAGGAAGTACCTGGTTATTTGGTTTGTTTTACCTTGAGATTTGTTATGAAACCAGAGTCCTGGAAAGCTACTGTGCTGTCCAGTAAAAACTTACCTGAGGTCCTTATGGAAAACACGGAGGAAAAGAAAAAAATACCTTTCCTGTTGTCAACCTTCACAAGAAAAAATAAAGGCAGAACTGAGAGAAGTTCTCTCCTATACCCCCCTCA
>JAVHNF010025535.1:0-12251 GCA_034783455.1 Micropsitta finschii | reverse complement strand
AGGTTACCCTCTCCCCCCAGTTGAGAAAGAGAGCAGACATTTGGGCAATAATGTATAAATTTTAATGTACTAATTTTCTTCCCTCTACCACATACTGAAAGGTGGCACTGTATTTCTTCTTTACCCAACAAAATGAGATATCTAGAAGAACCAGTACTTGGCATATCCCAAGGTGGGTGAGTTCTTTTAAACATGACTGGTGGCTGTGGATGTAAAATTCGGTTCTGGAGAAGTCATTGACTGCTGCTCTGAAAGTGATCTGAAACCTGCAAAAAGATGGATTGATTTAGGAAAATAGCTACCAAAATAATACCAGGAAAAAAAATGAGTGGAGAAAATACTCTCTTTCTTACGTAGCTTGGTTGTATGTTCTGAAAGGCAGTCTCTTTTTTCATTTTCTGAATACAAATTCTGTGTCCAGAACACTGTGTTCATTCTCCTCTTTTGTTGACCTCTGCTGCAAATTAACTTTTTTTAAGTTGACCTTTATTCTCATGGTAAGGAAAATCTTAAATGTAAGAATGTTGCAGGTTCATGATGGAAGAGGTATAAAGTGAGATTGAGATTAGGAATGAATTTATATATAATTTTAAATTGAGTTTACTGTCTTTTTTTGAGTATATAAGGTGGGTTCTCCAGCTTCTTCCAGGCTAGTGTTCATGAAAACAACAGTAAAAAGACAAAATTAAATACCTGAAAGCCCTTTCTAGCTTTGGACATACAAAACCATGCCATTCCGAGGAACTTTGAACTCAGAATCCAGTTTTCCTAAAGGCATTGCTCTCTTTCATATCTCACCAGCATTTCCTTGAGATTTCCTCCTCAGTATTTGTGCAAGTCTTGAAGAGAGAAGTTGACAAAATAAAGCATGGTTCACCCTTTGCTTGCAGGGTGGTTTTTGGACCTTTGTCACTGACTGTACAACATTACTTGCTTGAGCCCATTGACAGTCTGTCCAGCACACTTGTTTCTGAGGGTCCCAAATTCTCCCAGAACTGCATCAGGCTCACCAAGTAGATGATTAAGGTGCCTATTGTTAAGCATTATGAAAGAGTCATTTACAGATTCTATGTGAAGTGTTTTATAACTAGAGAAGAATGCAAGGCAATATTTTTAAAGCCCAAGCTGTCAGAAATTACAAATGCTGACATACCTTGTGCTGAAAAAAGTTTTTAACATTTATTTAATGTCATTAATTGCTCAGGAAATAAAAATCAAGCAACTAGTACCTCTAAAAAGAATATGTACATATAAAATTAAGACTTGCCAACACAGCTGGAAAGGTAGAAAGGAGGGTATGAAATTACTTAGCTCTATGCAATCTTTTTGTAGCGCATTCTGTACCACTGGCCAATCGTGGTATTTCACAACACAAGTAGTAAATCACATCTACCATAGTGTGTCACACATAACAGATTAAATAGAAGTCCTGTTTTCAAACCAATGGTGCTTTAAAATCATCATTAGCAGCTATGATCCATTACTGGGAAACTCCTGTTAAATGGCATAATAAATCAATGGGTTAGAAGCGCTCAGTACGCTGCATCCACATCACACTTGCACTTTTTATAAATGTTCTTTCGCAACTGTATCACTTGTAGATAAATACAGATGGGCCTCTTTATAGAGTTCATTGTCTAGTAGCTCCCTCTGTCCTAGTCTTTTGTCACAAAAATCTTTCAGCTTTTGGCCCTTGTTTTCATTTCAGCATAATGTGCAGGTTGACTAGAACAAACTGTATTCCACGGCCTGCAATAGGAAGATCAGAACAAATTCCTTTCTGGCAATACAGTACCTGACAGTAGGACTGCAGAGTGTTTGCCATAGACATGGGGTAATTCGGAATGCTTTCCAAATGTGCATCTGAATAAGACCACTCCAGGTAAAATGTGAGGGAAAACATGGATGAAGGAGAATCATAGCTTGGTCAGGCAATGCTGATTCTTCATATTTTTTACTATGATTCTTTCAAATGAGAAAAACCCACAGAAACTAATTGTTCTTTCTGCATATAACATGCTGATTATTCTTTAGACACAAAACATACTCTTATACCAGTTTGTTGACAGGTCTTCATTGCTTAAGAAATGGAACAGAGGACTCAGTCTACAGGGAAAAACAAACCCAAATATATACTAACTATGTGTTAAAGTAAGTACAGCCATGTAATGAGTTCCTTTGTCTTTCAAGGCTTCAAGTGAGGCTCTAGATGAAGACCAGGGACTTTTTTTCAGATACTATGCTGAATAAACCCAGTTGACCTGGGTTGAATCTTGCAAAACTGGATGTTCTGGGTGCCCTGCTGGATGAGTCTGATAGCCACAACCAGCAGCATGGACAGCACTTCGAATGCTCAGTTATTGTCATAACTTGTTTACAAGTTCAAATCCTCTCCAAGACTAAGCACACCACAAAGTTAACATTCAGAAAATTTTAGAAATAAAAATGAGAGTTGTATCTGCTGGTCAGGCTGGGACTCTGCATTGTCACTGCTTGAGGGAATTTGCTTCTACCCTTACTGACTGCAGAATAGAAACATTGAAAAATATCTACACTGGGTCATTCTTATAACATTTTACATTCTGTTACAGAATCATAGAATAGTTAGGGTTGGAAAGGACGTTAAGATCATCTAGTTCCAACCCCCCTGCCATGGGCAGGGACACCTCACACTAAACCATGCCACCCAAGGCCTCTTCCAACCTGGCCTTGAACACTGCCAGGGATGGAGCATTCGCAACTTCCCTGGGAAACCCATTCCAGTGAGGTTGGAACTAGATGATCTTTAAGGTCCTCTCTAACCTAAACCATTCCATGCAGAAGCAGTGAAGACTGTTTTGGCTTGACTAGCATTTGAAATGGAGCAAGTTTTCTAATGCCTCTTAAATTTTAATTCCTGAACGACATGGTGTACTTAACAGTACATTAAAGAGCAAAGCTGAAAGGGAAGCCTTTATGATGAGCAATTGTAAGCTGTTAAAGAGCAGAAATATTGGTTCTAAGCTAAGCAATGTATAGACAAAATATAGATTGAGCTGGATGATGTGTTTCATAGTCATGTCTATGAGTCTTGGCCTTAGCAAAATAAGACCAAATGTTGTATTGTGAAAAAAATACTTCAAGTGCAAAACAGTGACATGTGAATGGAATAGAAGTGCCAGGGGTAACTGCTGCTTCATCAGTTAATTTAATCTCCACATCCCTCAGTGGCATGCAGTCACTGGGCCAATATTTCACTGACTGAGACTGATATCAAGTAGTGGTACCATCAAAGAGCCTAAGTAACCCAAAGCAGTGTTAAGATACTGGAAGCCCCTAATTTATTCTGTTCTGAAACTTTTTCAGAATGTTTCTCTTCACTTCTTTTCTCTGTTTCTTCACTGTTTATCTTTTCCTCCCCTGCAGACATCTTGGAAGTGTGGGAAGAGTCCTATGTGCTTCACAAACTCATTCATTCCCTTTCTTCAGGTGCAGCTTTTTATTAAATAGTCCACACAGGCTAGATAGGGTGGATACCTCTGAGATACCACCCTTATGAAATATACTTATTGGGTAGAGGAATATTGATAAAAGCTTCTTGTGCGATAGCTGCAAAATGGCAACCTCAGACCTCTGTCAGCATCTCAATGACTTGTTAAATTTTCTAATAAATAAGTAAATATGGAATTCAATTAAGAGTTGTGTAGATGGAATGAGGTACAAGCATTCACTGTAAGGACAGCTGAGTTTAATGGTAACAGCCACAAGAGTAACTTGTGTTAGACCAGTATTGAAAGAGTATTGAGGGCTTGTATAAAGCACACACACAAAAAAAGAGAAAGAGTATAAGAAGGAAAACTGTCAGCTCACAAGATGCATCTAGAGAGTCTGTCAGTATGAGGCCAACTCATCATTACCACATGCACGTTTGGTTGCTCTTGGCAGTATTTTGTGTCAGAGCATGGAGGCGGTGGAAACTTGCTAGACTCTGAGTAAAACCTGTTTGAAATGCAAAGCAAGCAGTTCAGTGCCAACATTTGTTGTCTCCTCGTGGTCACAGAACCAGCAAGTAGCTGAGGAGGTGACTTGGTTCTTTCTCAGCTTTCTTCCTGGGCCCTCAAACCTGTCTGTGGTCTATATGTGGAACTGTAGTAACTTTCATTGTACTATCTGCCCTTGCCAGGCCAGTGAGGACTTGTCAAAGACCATGGTCCTATGCTGGTATGCTGTTGTGCTTTAGGTAATGACTGCTACAGCTGAACTGAGGACATATGTGAAGCTACCACACTGGGACAGTGGAAGTGCTGCTGTGTGCCCCACTCTGCTGCTGTGGGGCCAGTGGGAAGCTGAGGTAGCCACTGAGACCAGACTTACCAGAGTACTCATTCCTCTTCTCACTGGCAAAGCCAAGCCACAAACGATGAGGCCAACAGCACTGGCTAAAGTTTAGAGTATCAGCGTAGAAGAGCTTCTCTCTTACTACACTAGCTGCTGTGCCATTCAAGTGGAAGGTTGGCCTCTGCTGGCAAGTAGTGTGCCACACCAGCACTCCATATAGTGTGTAAGTCAATGCAACCTCTTTATGATATACAGTTCTCAAAACAACTGTTAGATTATTTTTCAAAGATCCCTACCCTGGCATTGTGGGAACTTAGACATAAGAGTTAAGACCTAGCAAAGTACCTTTTTGTGAGCACAGTCTTGGATCTGGTGTGAGGTGCTATGTTTTATTTGCTACCCGTTTTTCAGTCTTAGACCTAGGTGTTTGATTTTATTTCCTTAATGAAATCAATTTAGGTTTTAATGCTTAGATTCTGCTGAGGGTGACCCCAAGGGGAGCTGACAAAACTGGAGTGTTTTTTAGTTTAAATGAAACTATTCTAAATACAGTGATGCATAATCCTTGGCAAAACTGTTCTGTGAGGTGTGTAATGATCTGGAAAGCATCTTCTGCCAAGCTACAAGTCTACTGTATGAACTAGCACTGCTGGATTGTAATTCCACTGGCATAGAAAGAGCAGAACACAGATTCCCCTTCCTTACCCCCTTGGAGACACCAGACAGCTTCCAAAGCACTTTACAAGGCTCCTTCACCTCCAAGATCAGCAGTGAGTGTGGTTCCTCATCTTGTGAATTGCAGCAGCATGGCTGAGTCTAGTCTGTGGAAGAGACCATGGATCACTTTTTAATTCATTTTTTTAAACAATTTATATAAATAAGAATATTCTCATGGTCAGAGGAGGGAAAAAAAAACAACCCACAAAATAATGTTTAAGGGGATATAAAATTCCATCATTCTTTCTCTTCTGCCCACTATCTCCCACCCCCCCCAACCCCTTTTCTAATGAGCTGATGTCCTTACAGAGTCTTAGGCATTACAAATAAGTGGTGCAAAGTCAGGACTAAAAGGGGCCAAAAGCTGGGAAGGAGCTGAGAGGGGATTCTTGGGAAAAGACACAAGTGCTGTTGCTAAGGAGCAGTCTGAACAAGCTGTCTGCTTTGTAGATCCAACTGCAGCTCAGAGCTGCCAGCCTCTGAGTCAGTTTTGGATATGCTTGGGATTAGTGAGTTTGCAGTTTGCATTAGGCATGGCCATGCCCTTGAGGCAACAGACAGCAATTCTGAGCTTGATTTCACATTTGTTTCTGCTGGTCTCTGAGATGTCTGTGACAAGAAATGCTGCACCTCTGTATGTGCTGGTGGGAAAAGAAAGAATAAGGAAGACAGCTCTTCTTGAATTCTCTGCGCTTTTGGTTCATTTCTAAATCCAGTATTATTCTAATGCTTTTTAGTGCTCTGCAAGAAACACAAAGCTGAGCCACTGATAAGGTTTTATCTAAAGGCAAACATTTCCTTTCACTGTAAGAAAACTAAACTTTAGGGACCTGTGAAGCAATGATTTCCTTTTCCTCTCCACAGATTTGATGAATTTTTAGTAAGAAAGTAGTGGTGAAGAGGGAGTTGAGGAAGAAGGAGCAAAGAGGCAGCATCTACCTATCTGCAAATAAAAAATGCATTTAGATTTAAGGAAGGCAGCATGCAAAGGGATGGGAGTTGAGCAAGTGGAAAGCCTTGATGGCTTTGAAAAGCCTTTTCTTTATTCTCTTAAGCTAATTGTGTCACTTGACAGGCTGGCATCAGGGTACAGTCAAATTCTGACAGGCTAATTTGAGCTTGTGGTTCCAATGAAACACACATACTGCACTCATTATATTTAGTGACAATCAGTGTCATTTTCTGCTAAAATGCAGACAGCTCAATACGTTTACTCAGCTGCCTATCTGAAAATGAAGCATGCAACCCAGCGCTGAAGGTGAAGCAAAAGGGTTAGGTCAGGGAGTCTATTTGTACTCTTGATAATGCTTGGGGTCCAGAAAAAGGGTGGGAGGTTGATGATTAAGCTGCTCTGAGTGAAACTGGGAGACAAGGAGACAGGAGGATAATTGCCATAACCTGCCATTTGATGTGGTAAACAGAGAAGAATTTTCCTTTCTGCAATTATTGAGCTAGGGATTGAAAGGACTGGTAACAAAACTATCCCTTAGCAGAGGCTGCTTCCTCTGAGAGTAAGCACAAAACCATTCATTGTTGCCTAATCTTAACTAACTGTGGGGAAGGGTATAGGGAAAGCAGCCAGCTGGGCTGTGCACTGCTCGAAGATGGCCTTCAAAACTAAGTTGGACTGCAGACACCCTTTAACAAATAATCGTTAGTATTAAAATTCTGCAATTAGAAAGAGAAGTGATAAATAACTTACAAGAAATAAAACCTTAACATTTTTTTTGTGTGTGTGCTACTAATCTGCATTTACTTAATGTCACCTTTGTATACATGCTCCAGCAAATTTGATTTGGATCCTAAAATTACCAGATAAATGTCTCATGAAGGCATAGGGAAGAAAGAACAGTTGTTCAGTGTTGGCTCATGTTGTTTATAAGTGTACATAAATTCCTGGAACTCGAGGTTAGGACCTGATCCTCTTTATTTAATTTTTTTCCCCACATCATCTCTGGTTAATGCTATAACCTTAGTGTGGTTGTGCTATAAATCTGGTGAAGTGAAGACTCCAGGACATTGTTCCTTCCAACTTTTAAATTCTTTTTCACTAGGAAAGGTATTTTTCTTTTGGAGCAGATGCAGCTCTTCAGTGTGACTGTAAAACACCTCAAGAAGTTAGTGTCTGAATCCTTACTGCACCAAATTAAAGAAGCATGCATGGCTTGTAATGCTGTTACAGGAATTAGATTTTTTTTTTTTCTGATCACGATTGAGGTGTATGTGTAGAGCAGAGGCAGCTTGTGCAGAGACTCTTATCCTTGACCATGGCTAAGTTTGTAATGATTAATACTCTGATATTGTCCTAAACAATGAGTTAAGAGTTGTGAAAGACCTGTTTGTCTGGGTCTCTTATCTGTCCTTCTATTCATGGGCATAGCTGTGTGTTGAACAGTCAGGAGGGCTCTACTTTTTTTGGTTTTGTTTTTTTTTTCGCATGAGCAGAGGGGTAACATGTGGCTAACAAAGACGCAAGAAGTCTGCACTGAGATCTATTCTGGTGAATTCATGTGACATGGCAGCCTCTGGCTTCAGCTTCCAGACTTTCAGTCTGTCTTTAGCCTGGGTTTGACAGTTCATGAAATTCACTTGTCACTTTGTGAGGAGGGAAAAGAGAAACTTACATTGAAAGTCTGCAGGTAGATTTCACTGCAGATACTTAAATCCAGAGTCTTGCTTTGAGCTGCTCTTACTACCGATGGCAGGATTTTTATTTGGGCCCTAAATATTTTTTTGTTTTCCAAAAGCCATTCCACAAAAGAGTACTATGTTATAGAAGCTGAGGACAATGTAACTGGTATCTTACCTGCGGAATTTGATGATTTTCTGTAGGCTTTATTCAGTTTTAAAGTATTAATGCATTTCCTTAAGATGCACTACCTTCTGCAGCAGCACAATCTTGCATTTATCTACAAGGCTGTGTTGATTATATGATAATATGGTGATGCTGTCATTCAAAATGAAGATCAACATTTTAATGCTAATGCACTGATTTCAACTTTGGAAAGAAACCTGTGCTTCACTCCATCAAGGCAACTTCATATGACATCTGTCACAGTTTGGAATTGATCCAACTAGGTGTTATGTTGTAAACACCTTGTTTCCCTGCCGGTGTTCAGAGGCTGAGATGTAATTTATTCCAATCAGGATGTACTTTGACAAGCCAGCTGAATGGGATGCAGCTGCGGCTGTTGAATGTTTCCATCCCCCTCTGCTTTTCAGGTTTTCCCAGATGTCATAATCTTCAGAGCTCCCCATGCTAACATTGCAGGCAGCTCTGCCAAAGGTTAGGAGGAAGTGGCAGTGGGATGAGCTGGATGGAAATGTAGCCCATTATGTTCATTATAGAAGGAGATGGACAAAGGGTTTTGATTGGAAAAGCCTTCTCCACTGATGAGTAACTAATTCACTTCGATACTGAATCTGACACTTATTGTGCATTTCATGAACGCTTTAAAAATTCTATATATGAAAAGACATTTCATAATAATGTGACTCAAAACCAGTGAAGCAATAAGCCTCTTAAAACCCGAGATTCTACCTGAGCTGAAATTATGTTGGTTATGTTTTGGAATACAAAAACTTTGAAAGCCAGTGTATTTCCATTCACTCCACAAACCTAGCAGGTAATGAGAATCACAAGAGGCTTCACATATCAAGAGATGCCTGTCTCCTAAACCACTCCTCGATGCTAGCTAAATTTTTGTTGGATAACTTCATAAGGAAGCTTAGATAACTTTATAGGGAAGTTTTTGCACAGTTAGTTTGTCATTGTCCTTTTTCAGCAGAGCTGGCAGTGGAGTTCTTCCACGAGGTCGTCTGAAAATGTATTAGTGTTAAATAGTGCATGAAGCTACCTGCATCTTTTGAAACTCAGCTGTTGTGTCTCAATAACTAAAAAAGGAACAGTAAAGCTCATCTATATTTTATTTAGCCACAAGTGTCACACAGACTACTACCCTATCCTTAGCCAAACATGTATGCTTAGGGTCTTCTGTACTATGGATTGTCTGACTATCCAGTTAACTTCCATAGAGCTCTGACTTTCTCACTTATTTGAAATGACACCAGAAATAATTTCTCAACTATTTGTTTCCCCTTACAATAGCTAGTTTTGTTTTATAGTCTCTATAATTCTTTTAGTAGTCAGTATTTTTGCTTCAACAGTGAAGTAAATTAGGAGAAAGGGAGACAGAATTATACCTTTGTTAAAGCAGAGCAAGTGAAATTAGAGATGGGTCTTGGTTTTTTTTTGACTCTTGCATCCTTTGTTGCTCTGATTGCTAGGAAATAAACTTCAATTTCTGAACTAAACTCCACGTATCAAACATCTTTACAGTGGGATTAATGCTTTTGCTGTTCTTTCCATGCTCTTTAATTGAAAGAAAAAGTAAAGCTCATCAACAGGCAAAAAATACTTTTCCTCTTAGAGATCAAGTTGCAAGGATGAGCACAGACTGTAGGGAAAGATAATATTGAGTGGCCTTTTAAGTCATTCCTGGGTTCCATGATGTCCCTAAGCAGACCTGGGGGGGGATAACATTAAATTTATGACAGTTTCTCTATGAATGCTCCATCTGTACCAAAGGTCTTCCCAGCTCCAATACTTATTATATGCTGCTTTGGGGCTTGCCCTGAAAAAAATCTTTTGTTGATGGCTGTTAGGTATTTATGGTTCCTGCAGTAAAGAGCAGTAACAGAGAAAGTAACTTCTGGTTTTGTGTTAATAAAATATCAGATTTTAAAAGTTTGTCCATTAATTCTCTGAGCAGACATAGCATAACACAATGCAATGGAAAGTTCTTGAGGCTGCCTTACATATTTTACCCAAAGGGGCCTGCTACTAAAGTTTAAAAGATTATTTAACTATGACCAGTAAGGGCCAGTTGGATTGCTAAACTGCCAATTAACGTGGCTTGAAATGGTAGCTTCTGTGATTCACACTGTAATTTGCTACAGAGCTGATTTGGGCTATCCGTTCATTTCACACAAATAGAAACTAGGTGGAAAATAGTGAATTGATAGTAACTTCCTAGCTTTTCATAGCCTTCAGGTTCTATTCAGATAAAGCAGAAAAAATTTATTCCGTCCCAAGTTCAATATGCCATTATTATGCCATGTTCAGTATGCCAAATATTGCATAGTTGTGATATGATTCAAGTCACTGGTATAATTCTATGACAATCATCCTACACTTTAGAAAAAGGCCACTGAATATGCACAATTCAGCCAAGATAAATGACATGAAAATTATATTCTGAAGGACTCCTTTCTCAGCTTATAGACAATTGCTCTGCTCAAGTGCACATGGCATGCAGTGACTTTTTTAGTACTTTCTGCTGGGTTAATTTGTCCAGAGAGTCATACTGGACCCTTCTTGGCCCTTCATGTAGGGAGGAGTCAAGGTAGAGATGCTCCTCTGCTGTGCTTTTTCCTTTGCTGTATTAAGTTTCTCCCTGACCTTTTGGCCATAAGAGTAGTCAGACATTTTCACTACTGGTTCACAGGTCTCCACCGATGTGGCTTACCTCCTCCTACTTCCATGTTCTTTATTATTTCCTGACACACAGAGCCTCATGAAGCTAAAAAATAAACTACACAGAGATTTCTGAGACCTCATGGTGTATTTTGCCCTAATACAAAGTATCAATCATTTGTATGGAGATGCTACTAAGTGGTTTTAAAACGCAAAGTATCTTGCTCATTCACAAGTTGAATGAGCATGAAGATTTGCATGAATAGAAGTTTTAATGTGATCATTCAGAGTGGCTCCAATGAAGCAATTCTGCTGCTATGCGTTAATCTGTCTATGGTATGAATAATGTTGCAGGCTGGTGCAGCATCATGTTCGGTGTTGCAGTGGACTCACATGATAAATGGCAGGTTGGGGTCTATGAAAAAAGTGTCAATCCTTCTACTTCCAAAAATATACAGTAATATTCACTGCTTCCTAAGAGTCCATTATCTGCTGTGAGGCAGTTTTTTATCAAAGCAGGCATAGTACAGCTTCATACTACAGATTCTTTTTTTCCCCGTTATTGCCTCTTTTTGTTACTTCATAGCTATCAAGATACTTATGATTAACACGTTTGTGCATGCTTATTGTTAGTCTACATCTTTTGTATTAGGTTAATCCTCTAGAAAGTGATCTTTCATAATGTGTTAGAAGATGCTCATGAATGTTGAGCTAAGAAAGAAGCCTGGAACAGAAACTGTACAGATGGAACAATTCTGACAGGACTCTAATCCTATGAAGTGAAGCCTTACATCTGTGGAGGAACTGAGGGATAATTGTGCAAAAGCTGGTTTGATTTTCCCTGTCATGTTTCTCTGCACATACTCCTTCTGGACACAACTAGTAGAAATGGCAGTGTGATGACATAGTGACTTTAAGGGGCTGGCCTGGCTAAGGTTTGGTTAGCACAGGGCATACTCCAAAGAGACACAACCAGACATTCAGATAACTCCTGTTTTCAGATTTCTGATTTTCAGGAAACGGAGTCTGCTGATGGTTTTATGAGTAAAAGCAGACCAGCCCAAGATTCCCTAGCCCCATTTTTGCTGAACATTTGTGCTGACCTTGCTATCTGGCATTTGTGTATTGCTATAATCTCAGTGTGGGTCTAGACTTTGCTGCTGACTCTCAGTGTCTTCACAGACTTGGTCTGGTATGAACTTCTTGTCTGAGGGCTCAAGGAGACCTCATCTTAGCTTCCATTATAGCAGCGCATGGGGGTCCTGCACTGCTTGGTGTTGTGGTAGATACTGGGCACCAGCCCAGTATCTACCTCTTGAGTCACCTAATGAGGGCAGAGGGGAAGTCTTCTTGGAGGCTCTGGCTCATTTTCATGTGCAGAATAGCTCAGATTTGCGGGGTCACTTGTCCATATTGTTCTCTGCATTGCTACTCCTGTTCAGGCTCTGCTATCTGGCTTCAGCCAACCAACTCCTGGTTGCACCTGGAACAGCTTTCTCTTTCTTTCCCCAGAGGGCCTCATCTCAGTGAGTTCTTTCTGTTTCTGTTCTTAAATTCTATTCCCTTGATCCTCCACCAGTCAGTGCTTTGGAGTAAAAGCTGTCAGGGCAAGTATTATACCATCTCCATGAGGCTTCAGACCCTTTCCCTCCTTCCCCCTCCTGTCCCACAGAAAGACCAACATTTTCATCTAGCAAAGAAGCAGCACCAGTCCTAAAATACCCAGTAGTGACTGCAAGAC
>JAVHNF010025527.1:0-13177 GCA_034783455.1 Micropsitta finschii | reverse complement strand
TACAAATAACAAAATCTGAAATTGATGCCTTCATTACATCCTTTGTTGTGAAAATAAAAGTGTCATTCAGATCTATTGTAAACCTTGCAATAAACATGCCAAGAAGAAACAGACTGGAGCTGCTTTGGAAGCAACTGTATGCTGTCTAAATCAGTCTTTTGTGCCCAGGACTCTGACACAGATAGATAGCACAGATTTCTTTTGATATGTCTCGTACAAGAGAAAAACTCTTCAACGTCACTGATTTTATGTCTCTTTTCTATTTTGATCAATGACTGCTAAATTATATATGTGTGCATAGAATGGAACAATAAGACATTTTACAGTAGTCTGCCAGCAAACTCTGTGGGTATCACTCACATCATAACCTGCCTAATCAAGGTTCAGGTATAATTTTTCAACATGTCCTTCCTGTGCTCCAGCTACCCTGTGCAAACAATGACATATTACTGCCAAGCTCTAGAGCATTTTTTTGCTGCTTGCTAACATTCCCAAGGATGCGCTTCTGAAGCTTCTGGTCTAGCTCACAGTAAGTCAGCTATTTTATGCGCAGCTATGTTCCATAACTGGACTTGGTTACGCAGCATAACAAGGAACAGTGTGACCTGAAATACATTTTTAAAATTTAACATTTAGTAACACACAGATTCAGTTGTTGCTTGTTTGCCTTATTCTTGTTACTCCTGAACTGGGTTAAAAATCTGCCTCTTCTTCAGACTCATTGATATTTCAGCCAGCACACTAAACCCAGAACTGTCAATGAGGCAAACAGAGATTTGCCAAGAACTTTAAATTCTGCAGAAGGCAAAAAAGGGTGGAACAGCTAAATTTAGTTCCAAACACTGGCTAAAACCAAAGTGCATTGGACCCCCTGTACATGAGTACTGAGAGACTTGAACAGAATTGCACACTATATAACCACACCAATGGAAATCCAGGAGCCTTCGGTAGTTTTTGTGGCATGCTTGCAATGGCAAAGTGCCCCCAAAATATTCAGGATTGCCTCTGCGTGCAAGAGATGTCCCTGTGAGGCTTCTGCAGCATGGTTCTCATGAATAGCTGGCCAGAGGTATCTTTACACAACCCTTCCGCAGAAGCTGAAAACTGATGCTATCAAAGCCGATGCTTCCAGCTATCTTGAGGAAAATAGAAAAAAGCAATGCAACAGTTATGTCCTACAATACCTGCTTTTTGCACAAATTACATAAAACAGAATTTATCCAATGGTATAAATGTAAACATATTTTGCATATCAGTCTTTGAATTGGTTTTAAAATACCACTTCTTTTACAGCCATCCTTCCCACTTTACATTTTTGCCAGATGTAAACACCAGGTTTTTTCTGTGGATTATGGAATATGTCAACTATTCTGTGCAGCTTCTACAACAAATCCAATTATTAGAACAAAAATAAAAATAAAATAAAATATGGGAGGCCCAGAAAACTCTGTTATGGACAGTGCACAGCCTTACTTTCATGGATATGCCAAGTTAAACAGGGTATTATTCACAAACCATTTCAAAAATATCTCCTTAATTTGCAGAGCCCTGTCTCTTTGGTCTATCATGATTGCTTTTACCCTTACTGTCTTGCTTTTCTGCTAGATAAAAAGGCTTAGTTTATGCCCTTAACTTCAAGAACTAGCACCGTGATAGCAAGAAAATTGAGCTTAATCAAAATAATTCCCAGCTGTAGTGAATACGCTGTGAGCTCGCAATGAACAGTGAGGCATGGTGGGCATGGACAAGTGGTATCTTGATTCTCAAAGTGCAAAGATTTCTACTTGCTGCGTACTAAAATCATAAAAGGCAGATTAAACTGATAGACTTAAGTAGAGCAAATGCAAAGTTGCCTGAGACAGGCTGAGATCCCTAAACACACTTCACTGCCTTGATTCTGTATTTGGAAAATACTTTTCTTTCTGAAGTCCTAGTTATCTTTTGTTTAGCTGAAAGTCATTAAGGCTCCACTTCAATTAGAAACAAACAAACAAACAAACAAACAAGACAATAAAGGGAAGTATAATGGGTATTTCTTGTAAAATACTTGCTTTAAAATACCGCAGCATGCTGTAAGATAAAAATCACGCGTATAAAAAGTCAGCTATACCCAAGCATAACAGCCTGGATTAAACCTCTTGGTCTGACTGCAGGACAGCAAGTACTGTCATTAGCATCATACTCCCTCCCACTGTTATTTTCTTAGAAACATGGAATGGTTTGGGTTGGAAAGGAGCTTAAGATCATCAAGTTCCAACCTCCCTGCCATGGGCAGGGACACCTCACATTAGACGATGTCGCTGAAGGCTCTGTCCAACCTGGCCTTGAACATTGTCACGGATGGAGCATTCACAGCTTCCCTGGACAACCCATTCCAGTGCCTCACCACCCTCACAGTAAAGAAATTTTTCCTTGTATCTAACCTGAACTTCCCCTTTGAACCCATTACCCCTTGTCTTATAACTACAGTCCCCGATGAAGAATCCCTCTGTGGCACCTTTTTAGGCTGCCTTAGGATACTGGAGGTCTCTATGCAGCCTTCTCTTCTCCAGGCTGAACAGCCCCAATTTACTTAGCCTGTCTCTGTATGGGAGGTGTTCCAGCACCCTTATCATCCTCACAGCCCTTCTCTAGACTTGCTCCAACAGCTCCATTCTTATTTTGCATTGATTTATTAACATATACATTTTCCAGCAATGCTCTGTAAACACGGTCAGTGTTTCTACTGCACAGAACTTTTTGCTGGTTCTCAGAACAGAGCAAGTTTCTTCAACAGAGAAAATGCTAAGCAATCTAGTAGTTCAAAACTTCCATAGACTCCCTGTTAAGAGTCACATTGACATACCCTCCCTACTGGTGTTCACTTTACCTCTTTGATTTATATCTGGGCAAATGGATGCACATGGAATTTTTCAAGATCAGGAGCCTTAATAGACGGCAAAACCAGCAAAGAGCAAAACATATGCCGAGGGGTGAAAAACCTATGTCAATCTCCTGTACAGACATATACACTTGCCACCTGCTTCAATACAAGTGCTATAAGGTAAATGCTCTCAGTGTCACTCAGACTAAAACAAGCACAAAATGCCATTTACTAATCAAAGCACATGACTTTAAATGTATACTGTGTTTCCTTCAATTTTTAAAACATAATTGACCTTTCACTCACTAGTTGTTCAGTGGAAATGTCATACAAGAGTCTCATAAGTCTACTTATACTTCAATAACTGACGAGTGCCTCCACCAATGGTACTCACATTAGTCATGGAACCAGAAAAAAACCGCAGTGATTTTGTGACATATACAGTGATGCGAGGTTGCCATTCATGGAAATGCTACCAACCAACAGGCACTCCATGCCCCTCAGCATCCAAAATTGACTGTAACTTAACTCCAGAAAAGCTCCGTGTCCCAAATGACAGCAAGTGGTATTGCTCAGACATACAGAAAGTGACTGCATAATTTATAGCTTATCTGGCCTAGTGAGTCTTAAGACTGAAATCTTATGAAACTATTTAACCTATTTTGCTGCCTTTTGCATTAACTTTTCCCACCTTGATGAAGGAAAAGATGGAAAAGAAATCATTTGTTTTGTCACCCCTCAGGCTGATTCCACAGGAAACCATTATTTACAAATGTGAAGCCAAACTCAGTTTGCAATGTGAGATCTGTAATGGATTTCCATCAAGTTTTACACCAGTTTGTCTGTCCTGATCTCCTGAACTACACTGAATTTCACTACAGTACCTTCCAGCAAATATAAGGAATGCAATGTGCAGAGCAGCATGAAATACCTTTATTTGTAGGCACCAAATGCCCCCATGAAGTTGCTTGCAATGGTATATAATTTCCAGAGTTCAATCAGAACAGCAAGTTATGGGAAGCAAAGCAGAAAAAGTATCACAGTGACTTAGATAAAGTTAGTCCCAAAATAATCCCAACATTCACACTCAATAGGTAGTGAAACAATTGCTTTACTCAACTGAGAGTAAAGCGGCCAGAAAGATACTGGTTGCTTCAGAAAGGACATGCTGCAAGAGGCTGATAACTTGGTCCTTCAAGAACTGGACTTACTTCAGGAAAATAGTGCTCACCAGTGTATGTGAGGTGAATGTCAAGTACAGGTAACACAGTAGGCACAAAAATCACACATAACGTGGTTTCAAATCCATCTACCCAAGTGTTGTGCATGTTTGGGCAAGCAAATTATGCCAGCTTATGAAGAAGCTGTTTCTGTAGCAAGACATACCATTGATGCTCAAAAATGCCATGACACAATGAACAAAATTAAATAAATTTAGAAATTAACTTCACAGTGCTACCTCCACATTCTGAATACTCTCCTCCATTTATAACCAGCTTCGCTGATAGTATGAACTCCAAGCAAGTTTTACTGAATAAATATATCCTCCTATAGAAAGAGCTAACGCGTTTCCCTGTGCACACAAATTAGTGGTATTATTTTGTTCACATACATTTTTCTTCACTGAATGTGCCAAATCTTTGAATCATATTTGCTTTATCTGTCTAGTAAGAAAAAAGACATTCCTCCTAGGAACACATACAGTCAGCCTGGCTCTGACAAGGAAGGCTGCTTTAAATGTCCAGCATTCATTCCATAACCCTACAATATCTTGCAATAAATGAAGACTAGAAGACAGAAAATCAGTATGAACCCAACACCTCCTCTACAGCATCCACTGGCAGCAGAACAAAAAGGAGAGATCCAGGGATAAGTCTGACCATGTTGCAAGGAGGCTCAAGGCAGGCAGAGCTCCTGCTCTCTGAACTCAGGATTCAGTTGGGGAGCCTCCCCAGTGACAGAGAGTTCAAGATGAGGAAACAGCCACTTCTAATATGAACCAAATTGAACTCCATCAAAAGTCTGCAGAAGAGTAATCATATTCCAAGTGAAGTTGTGTGCAGCATGGAAACTCAGTAACCCATAGCACTACTTTTGCTTTCTTATTTTTCCCTCCAGCCTCCTCCTCCCTTCACCTTTTCCATCAGCAGCCAAAACCATGTACACATATGAGACCATCCAGACAGCCTTACAATTTCAGGCAAACAATACAACATATTAGCACGTTACAGTGCACTGTACCCTTGTAATTATTTTGGTGTTTATACTGTTTTAACATTTCATGTAGACATTCTGTGACTCTAACAAAGATTAACTTTAGAAGAATCCCATCAGTGCTTGTATATACCATCATCTTGCTATTTCCATTCACAAATGTACAGCTCTTACCTGTACATGAATAATCATCAATGCGTATATACCCAGTTTTGCAGATGCACATGAAGGATCCTGGAGTATTTACACACACGGTATTCTCGCGACAGTAATGCCGTCCTTCAGCACATTCATCAATATCTGTCAATAAGGCAAAGACAAACATGAGTCGAATTCAGCAGCATTCTTCACAGTCTCAATACACTGCCATTCACTTCCACCAGTAGTGGTTAGACTAAAAAGTTACTTAAACAGCAATGCATTTTGGCAAATTTCTTTGTTTTCTCCTTCATAAAACCTGCTTGAAGTGTTTAAACAACAGAATTAGCATGAGCTTTCTGTGCACAGCTGTGAGTGGAGTTACAAAGATTACATTGGCTTACATCTTTCCTTTTGAAGTGCCTATGATGTTATTCCTATGATTTACATAAGAACAAAAAAAACAACCTGGGGTCCTGAGCAGCAGACCAACTGCCTCAGCACTGCAATGTCATCCATCACTGTACCTGTATAGTCACTGCAGTCATCAGTATACAAACACACTATTATATGCATAGTATGTGCCTTTGATCTAACAGGTATCATTTGGGAAGAAACTCTAAGGAACATATTAAAATCTGAAGAGACACCAGAACTTATAATACATTTCTCTTGGAACTCTAAAGTAGCAAATTGGTAAATTTACTATATATAAACACATAAATCTATGTCTGTACGTATCAACATACATATGTATCTAGGTACATATACACACATATAGGAAAGGAACCTGAAAGAACCTAATTTATATAAAGAACTGCTCTGACAGAAAAAATTGCAACTTGATAAAATACTTGTTGGGATGGTATGCCTGCTGCAGTACAAAGTTGTAGAGCAAACTCCAGACATAAATCACTGTAGGTATAGAATTCAAAACCTGTCTGGTTCTGTTACTCCCTTGGGCTGCAAAATTAGATGCATTTCTTGTAGCAGGTTATATATCAATGGTAAGACAGAGAAAGCACCACAAATAAAGAAAAAACCCTGCATATGATTATTATGCTGCAAAGAAGAAAAGCTATATTAATTTGGTAGTGCTTAGTAGCACACTCTTCCTCTAATACCAGTGATAAAGACAGCATTTCTGAGGTGCTCTGTGCATCTACATATATTGTCATGCAATGTGCCACTGAACCTTGCTACAAAAATATATTAAAAGTCAAAAAGGTGGACTGTTGGCTTTTTTATTTCTTTGGCTTTTTTTCCTCCTGCTCATCAGTTTCGATTTCTCCCCTGTTTTCAGTGATGTTTACAGCTTCCAGAGTTGAAAATAAAACGCCTGGATGGAAAACTGTTCCATAGTCTGACGATTGCTCAAAACAATAGACTGGATGTATAAACTCAAATTAGGGTTGACTTCTTAATGCTGTGATGCTACATGTCAACAGTGTTAACTCCTGTACTTCTCTTTAGGTCCTACACTTATCTCCCATTTCTTCCTCTCTTCCCAATGTCTTTAAATCAATAGCTACTTGACACCTGTATTCATCTGCTTTTCTGCTTCCCTTTATATTGTCAGAATAAAATTTGCCTTCCAGTACAAAACAACAAGATACACTCAATATTAGCAATTCCACAGAAGTTTCCTAATTTCATTCAGCCTTAAAAAAGCTGCTATTTCCCCCATTTCTCTGTCCAGTGCAACTGTTCTGCTGGGCTTTGCTGGAGAAGCTGCAGGCACTTGGCTATGAACAATGAAGGTGTCCGCTCACTAAGCGAATGCTGAGGGTGGAGAGTCCAGTCCACCTTGCACAAATTCAGTTCCTTTGAGTTTCAATATACTTCAGTTGGTTTCCTTCCCTTCTTTTCCCTATAAGCTCTGATGGCATGGAAGAATCATAGCTTTAGTAGGGTGCTGGCTCAGAAAAGTTAATTTTAAAACTTACCTACACCAATAAATGTCTATTTACAGTGAGCACAGTGAGCATACTAAGGCTCAAATCACATTTTGTGAGAGTCATCTAAGAAAGCAAAAAAAACCCGTGAAGCTATCACAAGACTACCACAGAGGCAGCTGGTTTTGAACAGAAAGTGGAAAATGGCACAGATCTCCTGATGCGCAGATGTTCTGTAGAAACATAAATGCAGAGTTCACAAAAGCAGCCAGCAGTTACAACATACGCCTCAGCTACTAGCACAGACAATGCAACTTGTGTCTTTCATAATTCTAGTTCACAAAGCCATATTAAATTAATGGTGTTGATTTGTATTTATGTAACAACATCAGTTTTCCAGTAAATTAGAGACCTTATGTTCTTGATGTCAACAGACTGCCTAGGAGCCAGCTTTAGCACTCTCAGAAAACTCTACTTAAAGATCCAAAGCCTCAAAAGCATTAAATAGAACTTTCTGAAAACTATATTAATGATTGCTTTGGCATGTAAATAGCCACAGGAGACCCAAAACGCTAATGGTTTTCATTTTGCAGTGAAAAAATTAAAGCCAGAGCCATTTTTATTCAAGCCTCCTAATTCAGAAGTGCTCGAAATAAAAGCTTTTGTTTTGCCAACATACCACATATTGAGATTTTGCAAAATGTTTTATTTATAGCTCACTTTATTTCAAACCCTCACTTTTTCAATTGTTACAAAAAACCAACCAACCCAAACCAAAAACATCCCACAACCGATCAGATTGCCTTTGAAGTGTTTCATTTGGACAAATCTGATAATATTTTTTCTCAAACTGATTTTCAGAGGCACTGTCCACAGTTTTTAAACCCTCACTGGAAAACAGAACTCTTTCCCACTCAGCTCTCTAGAAAACCTATACACAATGCAAAGGAAATAAGGTGATTATTACTGCTACTGTCACATTATTACTTTACACTGGCACCTAAAGACCTTAACCAAGTGTTAAAACTCCACTGCTCTACACTGTGGATGCACAGCTGATAAGCTGCTTTTACAAACAGTCTGCAACTTTAGCAATAAATCATATTGCCACTGGACACAAAAGATAATTAACACAAAAAGCACAAAGTAGCAGTCAAATGACAACTAGTCACACAGAGATCAAGCACACTAAAACTATGTGATTCCATTCCCTCCTTAGCACTCCATATGCAAGCTTTGTATGCATTATGTTAAGGTATTACACATCAAGGAAGACTGAACTGGGGCAGGGAAAAAGCCCAACATCTGTTCTCTTTCAAAGCTACCAAAACAGAAGCCTTTTCATCCTGCTTACTGGTTGAAACACTGCTGTAGCTTTTTATCCACCTTCAGATACAAATGCACTAACTACAATAGAAAACCTGATGCATTTCAATATCTAAGGAAGACTACAACATTTATCTTAATTTTCTCCTGCCAAAAGCCTAGTTAGCATATTAATGCACATTAATGTCTTACTGTTTAGTCAGTAAGATGCTGAAATCAGTTCAATAGGATGAATGCACCACTCCAATGGCTCTACACATTCAACAATAAAGACTTGTGTGCTTGAAGTTTGTGATGTGATACTGAGCCACCAGCTGTGATGTACAGACAACAATGTAGTCATGGAGATCATCAACCTTCTTTATTCCCAGTGGAACAGACAAAAGAGGCATCTCTGGGAAAATTGGTTAGTGCAAAAAGTGTTTGGAATCTGCACTTCAATGATTTATTTATACTTGCAAAAACATCAAAACTGAAAATAAAAGTCTTCCTTTATCCCCTCAAGCACTCAAACAAAATTTATGCAAAACATATAAGCCAGGAAAAGTTTCCCTCTACCCCTTCCTCCTGCACCTTAGTGAATTTGCTTCCCTAGAGTGAAATTCACAATTATATTTTACAATCCCATTAGTAAGAAAAGAACTTGACCTGCAATCTACAAATCATTGTTGACCAAAGCCTCATGCTAACAAAAAAGCTTCTCCTTCAGCCTCACTATCCATCACTGCCTTTATCCACCACAAAAGCCTGACGGAAAAAATGAGTCTGGTACTAAGTCAGTAAATCTGGGCTTAAAGAAAGGAGGCTGTTTCCAGAACCTTATGGATAGTGTCCTGCCTCCAGCCATTTCCTTTAAAACTCAATGGTATTTAGCATCAGTGATCTCCCTGCTCACACTTACAGAGGCATATGGTGAGCAGGGAGATGCTCTTGCAGGAGTTTTGCAATAAATTATATTAAATACCTAAGAAGAGAGCAAACAGGAGCATAAAAAGCTTTATTTATGAATAAATACTTAATAAATGCCTGAACACAAAAGCAGAGCAGATTAGGCCTACAATTTAAAAACAAAACAAAACACATTTTTTATGTTAATGAAAGGTTCTGTCTTCACGGCCCTTAAATATGAAACCCTATATTTACCTGCTGAAGAGGTTAATGGTTTTCTACCTGTCCACACAACATCATCAGCAAACCTCCATCCTGACCTGAGAGCTCCACTGCTAAGAGCAAGGGCTTCATTTACCCATCATTCCTGTGAATCTTGGGCCTCTCTGCTAGGACTCCCAAGGATGGATGCCAGTTAACAATGGCTGGCATAAAGGATCTTCAGGCCCTTACTTTTATCACTGCTGACCTTACTCACACTGAAATAGACATGCTGGGAAAGGTTGAGACTTTCTCATCTGGTCCCTGATCTGAAGGGCATCACAAAATCAGCAGATGTTGCTCACCCATTAGGGGACTATGAAAGAGTCACGGTGACCGATCACAGCAACCAATACAATTGAAAAAGGTAAACATGGATTGAAAAGAAATACAACCTATCCTGGACAGGGTCACAAAGAAGTTCTGTCCTTTTTCTTTCTGTCTTCTCTCTACTGACAATAGCCCTTCTTTTCTCACCTTCCTCTAACATCAAGCTTCTCTGCCATTTTTCTTCTTCAGTCGCTTTCTACCTGGATAGGTATGGTCCTGCCTCCAATCTTCCTCACCTTATCTCTCTGCCTGTCTTCAACCCATCCCCTCAACAGCTCCTCCTCCTTAAAAAAAAAAGGATAGACTATAACTTTGATAACCAGATTACCAGATTACCAAAAAGCATTGGGCTTTTTTCCTTTCACCACCAAACACCTTAATTTATCCTCAGATTCTTCCTTCCCAGTTGCTCAAGTATTTAATACGTTAAAACCCTCCAGACTCTTGCTCCAGTAAGCATGGTCTTAGTAGGCTCTCTCTCACTTCCCTGACCGCATTTCCAAGCTCATATTCCCTCCAGGCTCCCTTCACTTTCAGCTACAAGCTGGTTTCAGTATGTCAACTGCTTTAATTTCCACATTATCTTCATATGCATCTGCTCTTCCCTATACCCTTTCTTACTTCCTGTCTAAGAGGACAAAATATGTCCAGGCACTGGCACAGCCCTCACTCCTTCTCTTCCCACTACTATTTCTAGGCTTTCCATCACTAGGCAAGCCTATGGTTTAACTACTACTGCTACTCCGGTCAGTCACAAGCTGATCACAGGACTTTTGTTTTGCTTTGCTCTCTTAAATCAAGTTCAGCAGTTTTTCCAACCGACATATTCCACAAAGGATGTTAGCAACAACTTCAATCAAAATTGTGTATTTGCTCTGAATCTTCTGCACCATTTATTCCAGCTGACTGCACCACCATAGGTGTCATCATCACTCATAGCCTCTATAGATAATCTTTGACTTTTTCTTCTCTTTATATATATATAGCCCTGTGCCTTTAGTGTTACCAATTAGCAACAGCCACTAAAAGCCCAGCTCCAGCAGTAAAATTACTGAGTGGTCATACGTATATGATCTACTTCTGAAACTGCAGGAGGTTTAGTTGTTTGGGGGTATTATTATTATTTTTGCCTACCTTTCTGCAGTTGTGTGTCCCTCCTCCCTCAAAAGAGAAAATCACTAAAGCCAAACCCGAATTCAAACCCAAACTCAAACTCAACCCCAACCCAAACCCAAGCCAAAACCCAAACCCAATCCCTGCATTTTGGATTATTTTAATTGCTTTGTGTGCTAATGAGTACTTGTGTTAATTGCTACCGATGGCAAAGCTGCTCCTGGGAAGTGAGGAGCACGGCAACACCAGCATTCCAGCCTGGCTGCCAATGGGGATGCCACTGCTGCACTCGTCCTGAACACTGGGGGAGACCTTGGCCTGGCCTGTGCCCTTTCCCCTTCCCCATTCCTTTCTCTTTTCCTTTTTCCCTTCCCTTCCTTTCCCTTCCCCTTTCTTTTCCTTTTCCCCTTCCCTTTTCCTTTTTCCCTTCCCTTTTCCTTTTTCCCTTCCTTGCCTTTGCCTTCCCCTTTCTTTTCCTTTTTCCCTTCCTTGCCTTTGCCTTCCCCTTTCTTTTCCTTTTCCTTTTTCCCTTCCTTGCCTT
This sequence comes from Micropsitta finschii, assembly GCA_034783455.1. NCBI lineage: Eukaryota > Metazoa > Chordata > Aves > Psittaciformes > Psittacidae > Micropsitta > Micropsitta finschii. Next base: position 1,608 of record JAVHNF010025527.1, on the reverse strand, counting down.
TCCCTTCCCCTTTCTTTTCCTTTTTCCCTTCCTTGCCTTTCCCTTCCCCTTTCTTCTCCTTTTTCCCTTCCCTTTTCCTTTTTACTTCTCCTTCTTTCCTCCTTCTCCTTCCTTTCCCTTTTTCCTTTTCCCTTCCAATTCCTTTCCCTTTTCCCTTTCTCTTCTTTTTCTTTCTCTTACCCTTTCTCCATCCTTTCCTTTTTCTTTCTTTTCCCTTCACTTTCCTTCTCCCTTCTTTTGCCTTTCCTTTTCCTCTTTTCCCTCTCCCCTTCCTTCTTCCTTCCCTTATCCCTTTTCCCTTTCCCCTTCCCCTGCGCCGGGGCGCCCTCTGCTGGGCAGCGCTGCCTGTCCCTACCCGACCTCTTCCCCCCCAACCCCAAACCCCCCCAAATCCAGACGATTTCCCTATAGCGGCTGGGTTCTGCCTCGGGCATCCCCCATCTCATCACCAGCCTCCGCTCCAGACACATCCCTGCACCAAGGTGCATCCCGGAACACACAGAGACCTTTAAGAGGAACAGCAGGGGATGCGAACGTGAGAGAGGGGAAAGTTTACAGCTGCTGCCCTGTTCTTTTGTTGGGAGCATGTATTATATATATATAAAAGAAGCATAAAATACACCCAAACTGTACGTATTATAAGGCTATATTTTTATCTCGGGGTTCTGGTGACACGTACAAACCACTTGAGCTTTGCTTTCGTGGTTTATATTGCCACCAGAAACCCTTGATAAAAATACAGCTTTATATTGTGCAGTTGGGTATAGTTTATTTTCTCCATATATCACACCCTGTGTTTTATTTATAAACACACACAAAGACACTTGTACATGCAAAGCAGTTCTTTTATTGAAGCAATTCGGGGGTATCAATAATACCACATTAACTAACGCACCGTAACACAGTAATTTTTTGGTTAGCAATGGCCTTTTCTAAAGAGACATCTACAAAAATATGATCAAACACATAAAAAAATCACTATTTCCATGTTAGGATTTACGATTCCCATACTGAAAATTTCAGCTTCTGGTGGCTGGTACTTGCAGAGAACCCTGCTTAAACCACCTCAAAAGTGGGCTTTAACATCTCCCAGATACTGGGATCCTTTTGCTTTACACAACAGAGAAATGCAAGAAGCTAAAGGGAGGAAATCAGACGGTAAAAGGAAACGTGATGCTGATAAAGAAGAACCTGTGATGAGCTTCTCCCTGTTTTGCCCAAGTTGTGCTACTCAAACTGCTGATTTCAAATACACTCTTCATGCAGTTCCACCCTGCTTTTTGCATCGGTGAAAAACTGTATTCATCTCTCACAATCCAAAAAGAAAAGCTGGGAACAAGCAATCCAACAGCCACTCGCTTTTAAATCCATCCCGGTGTGCTCCGCTAATGCCTGTTTAGGTATAACCCCATCCCAGGCTCTAAAGAGGTGAGGGGAGACCCAGGCAGGGGGCTTGTGGGTTTCCCCCTTAACCAAGCCAGATACTTCCTTGTGGGGCTTGCACCTCCCATTTGCCAGGTCCCTCCCATTCCCTTCCCCGTGCTCTAATGAACATTAAAAATAGAACAAACCAGGCTTGAGATGGGAACAAAATCCATGCACAACCGG
>JAVHNF010025520.1:7938-23415 GCA_034783455.1 Micropsitta finschii | reverse complement strand
GATGCATTTTGAAACATTTTCTGAAGCAATGCAGAACGGCACTACAATTGCTAGGCTGTTATCACAGCAGCTTTTTGACTTAAGGAACTGTCGGTTTACAGTTACTGTAAATGCTGGTGACAGCAGATATATCAAGGATGGAAGGTGAGAAACCTTGTATGTATTCTGTGGATGTGAAGCAGAGTGGTTTACACATACACATTACATTGAAATTATGTTCTGGAATTGTTTTGGCTGTAGCAGCTTGTAGCTGAGCCTCTCAGATTTATTTGGATAGCTGATTGTATCACAATTGTAGAAACCGATTTACAGCAACAGGCAGCTTTCAGAAAGTTCAGACAGACATTGTGTCTGTGACTTTTTAGCATGCTAGTGGTTGAGCAAGCAATTTATATCAGCTACATGCTGTCAAACTGTTTCTTATCCGTGACCTACTTCATTTCAATTGAATATTTACTTGTTTATGCACAGTTATGCACAGTGGGGATATCAGTCATTTCTTTGGCAGGACTTGTTTTGATAAATCTTCATGAATAGGGCTAGGCAGCACTGGCAGCTATGGTGAAGAAAGAATTCCAAAAGATACTGAGGCAGGGTTTTGTCTTCAGGCTCCTTCGTAGAGATAAGCTCAAGATCCTGATTGTCGTGAGATTGCTGCAACCATGCCTGCAAGGATGATAGGAAAATGGTGTGCAGGATGAGGAAGAACAGAGGGTCTGTTGTCTCATATGTTATGGGTTCTGCTTGAATGATCTTACTATCTACAGCAGTGGTTGATGTGGGGCATGACTGGATTGAAACTGGAGCCTTCTGCACAACTCGAGAAGCTAAAAAATTATGGGAGCCAGGTCTGACGGAGGCCTCAGCCTCTGGGCAGGTCATCTCAACAGCAGTAGCCTCAGTTAGCTCTAAGCTGTGTGAACGAACTGCCCCACACTCAGTTTCCAGAGACAACTTTATGATTTTTACAGTGGATCATGGCCCTGGATGCAAGGTCACAGACCCTAGAAAATGCATGAGGATTCACCAGCAGTGATTGCTGTGGGAGCAGGAGGGTGTTACCGAAGCTTTAAGGTCTGTGACCTGCCTGAGTCAGAGCTGACTTTGAGTGTAGGCAGCCAAACCCCTAGCAGCTGGAGAAAAGAGGTTGCAGAGGAGTACTGCATAGAATAATGGTTTTAGGCTGGTCAGAGACATCAGAGCTCAAGGCAAACCCTTGCATGAGGATGCAATACTGATCAAAATTAAATCAATTAAATAGAAATGTATAGCAGAATATTTTTATGAATAAATATTTCCCCTAGCAGAGTATACTGATACGATCAAATCTTCAGGTAAACAACTAATAGTCATTAGACTAGGGCTTTCCTCAAAAATCCTGGTGTGCCATTGACAAGACCAGCACAGAGCGGGCAGAGGCAGAGGGAATTTTAAGCCACCCCTGCAACCTTGTTTGAAGAGACTCCTGGTGTGGCTTTCTTCATGAGCATCTGCTTCTTTTAACTGTTGTATCAAGATCTATGGCTTTAAAAAGCTCTGCTATACTGGTCCAGCCCTTTTATCCAGTGTAGAAGGGTCAGGAAGGACTTAAGCAGAGCTATGCTGTTGTACATTACTGTAAAATGTATAAGTACCCCTTACCATCTTATACTAAGGCTCTCATAGAGAAAATCCTGTCATAAAGCACTTTCCAGAATCTTATACTCCACAGTGCTGAAGCATCAATATACTGCAAGCAATGAAATATTCTCAAGCCTCTGCTGGTTTCTGCCTTGTTAACCCTAACTTTATAATTCTCCATTTCTTAAGTGAAAAAGTGATAATTTTGCTATGAGGAAAAATAAATCTTATCAAAATTCTTAGCTACAGAGGTTTATTACCTTTTAACACATCTGAAATCTTGTAACTATGTATACCCTGCCAAATGTCTTTACTGCAGAGAATGAGGGATAGAAAACATTTTTAGTAGAAGCTCTGGGTAGCTAAAATTAATAAAGACTTAACCTGTAGGTTTCTTTTTTAAGCAGTTAACTTTGTTCACTTTTATGGAGTGTCTCCTAACTTTTATCAATAAACATGAGAGATGTGTCAGACCAGTTGGGAGAGTAGATGCATCAGGGAATAGTTAGACAGGAACTTGCAAATACATTAAGAAGATGTTTCCTAATTGGAAGGATATGAAAATGCAATAGAGTTGAGAAAGCAGTTTGTATAAAATGGCTTGCAAGTCTTTGTGTAATATGATCTGTTCAGGGAAAATATTATCATAAATTTTTTATTGTGCTTATTATACCTAATAAATAATGGTAACGATGTATTGTTTCAATGCTGAGTCTTAGCTTTTGTTCTCTACTAAGAGCGGAGAAGTGTGGAAGCCCTCAATGCCTTCTCAGGCACCAGCTTGGAGCACCTGGATACACTGGATTTTGAGAGGAGAGAGTAACTTACTTACAAATCTAGCATCAAGACAGACTGTTACTCTTCAGTCCTATTTATTTTGGCTGTCTCCTGAGGTCTTGTTCACAAGCACATGACAGTAGAGGACGTGGTCTGTTTGCTCATGGTCAAGGGGGTGACATGCAGCACAGTTCTCTGCTATAGTGTGCTACAGCTGCTTTTGGCAGGGAGGGTAATACACTCATGTTCACCACATAGGAAGCCAGGGCAGTCCTGCTTGAAGTTTTTGCTCCAATAGATGTGTCAATCCCCTAAGGAAGCAAATGGGAAGTTGAGCAATTACTAATTATATTTACAGCTTAGCATTAGCTGGACACTGGCCCAACATCTGGAGGTGGGGAAAGGTGCACAAAGCAAGGTTTAGGAGTGTGACTCCAACCTTGATGAGAGAGCAGAGCACAATTAAAAAGCAAACAAAATCTATGGTGATCATCCCCCTTCCTCCCTCCTCTCCCTTACTGCTCAGCAACTTCACCAGCTGCTCTCTCTCCTTCTCTTCCTCTTCCTCCCCCTCCTCCCTAAGAGCAACATAGCGCTGTCAGGGCTGGTGGCAAGGTGGCACTGTGGGATGCAGCTCCAGTCCCCATTCCCCACTACCACTTTCCCCTTCCTGGGACAGAGGAGAAGTAAAGCACCTTTGCTGACCTCACCACAGCAGCAGGACCCTAGCCTGGATCCCTATCCTTAGGCTCCCATGGGAAAAGGCTTTCTTTAAAAACAGGAGGGAGTTGAGTGGGTATCCAACAGTCAGAAGCATCACAGGAGCTAGAGCTCAAGTGCCTGACTTTAGGGTACTTTGCTTCCAGCCATGCCCTGCTTTTAGGGTAGTTTGCTTCCAGTCGTGCCAGGCCAGCTCACCAAGATCCCTAGAAAAATACATCCTAAACCCTGAGGCAGAAAATCGGAGAGGAAAAACTACAAAACTGTTGCATACATCCCAGTGCTGCGTCCTGTCTGTGACTGCTGAGAGAGGGGAGCATGGCAAAATCAGCATGCAAAATGCAATCGGTTCTGACAGAAGAGGAAGCTGAATCCAGAAACCAAGGGTGTGCCTCAACTAGATTATTAACTAACTAGCTAGGTTAGGCTAGTTATCAACTAGCCTATTAATCTAGTTATCAACTAGATTATTAACTAACTAACTAGTTAGGCTAGTTATCAACTAGCTAGGTTATCAATTGTTAAATTAGTCTACAGCCAGGTCAGGTAGATTATTAACTAACCAAATTGTTAGATTAGTTTGAGCTACGTTAGCATCAGAAAGTTTGGATTTTCAAGCAAAGGAGAAATTAGAAGAGAAGATATCCCTTTAGTTCTGCATCTCTTTTTGGCAGGGTTCTCACTCTAAATTTTGCCTCTAAGAGAAACAGGCACTTATCCATCATGAATAGCACAACAAAAGAGTATACCCTTAAAGTTTCATTGCGCCCAATGGTAATGCTGAAAAGAGAACAGGAAAGAACAGATCCCTGCAAGATTTGGCTTTCGGAAACACTAGGTCTGTTACGACAGCAGAAGTAAAGACTTGACTGCTAAAGGCATTACTCCTGTTCCCATCAAATTAAGAATTAGGGCAATATCCTCAAAAAAATGCATTGTATCTAATCCAACTATACTACTGAAAAGCAAAGGAAAAATAGTGCTGGAAACAAGTGGAATGTCAAGCAGCCCTAGAGGTACAAACTGAAGCAAAATAAATAAAACTTTCTGGAGGTGAGTTATTATGTTCAATTTAATTTCTGATGTTTCTGCTGCAGCTTACATAACATGGACATCTTGGTCTTTTCAATTTTCTCTGCAAGCATGTGCATATGTCAGTATTCATTTTTCAGGCACCTACCATTTGGTCTTAAAATACGGCCTGCCTAATCAATAATTCAAATGCAATCTAGTTTGCAATGATATTAAAGTGGTACATATTTTGTTATATGAACTAATGCTGTGAGTGAGGGTTTGACCCCATTGACATCACTTGCAATATATTTATTGATTTTCTTGAGGCTGACATTTCATCCTTGAAGCATAAACCCTGTTTTTGCATGTGCTAAGAATCAATAATATCTCTGTGGGATGCTCCACTGATTTCAGCAGTGCTGTTTAATTCTGGAGTAGGACACTGATTCATACAAGATAAGAAACAAGAGTTACGGCAGACAGGATCATTCCTGGAATAGAGAACAATTCAATGTATGTAAGATTAGTAGAATCTAGGTCATAATTAAGTCACATTTCATTAGATACACAATATGCTCACAGTAAAAGATTCATCTTTCCTTTTGACACATCTCAGTTGTGCAACAGTTATTTCTTCTTATAATTCAATATCGTGGAAAACTTCCTTGCACATTTCTATATCCAGTTGATTTCTGTGTGCTCTGAAGATAGCTAGATTTAATAAAAGAATGAAACAATCAACTTTGTGACAAGGGAGAACAGAGTTGGCCCTTTTGGACACTGTCGAAAAGTGGGAATCAAACCTCTTGCTAGAAGGATAGTGAACTGACTAACCAAAGAATTATTTCTGAGTCATTTCAGAAACTTAAAACTGAGTATTGAATGACTGCTATGTAGTTAACAATGGGGGAAGAAAGACAAAGTCTTTGTCCTCACTGTCAAAATACTGCTTTTGCTAGAAATTTTGGTTTCAAGAAAAATGTTGTTCCTCTGCTGCACCTGCATAATACTGCCTAGGCCTAAATTTTATCTGCAAAATTCTTCAGTGCTAAGCACCAAAATCTAGAGAAGCACTTGGATAACCTTAAGGTTGCAGATGGTTCTGATGGGGTCATCAAAGCTGTTTACATACGTGGTTCCTTAGGTGACTTAATGCATTAGGGGTCATATGCCTGTTTACACACACCAGTTAGTTCTACAGATTCCTGGATATGAAGCAATGTAGTAGATATTTTCAATTTTGCTTTTCATTTTTTTCATGATATGAGTGAAAATGTGGGTGCATTATGGAATCTTACATGTGGCTGCTGAGTGTGAGGAGTATTTATAGAAACAACTTTCAAAATAGTTTTACTGTTTATGATAAATGTGGTGAGAGTACATCAAACTGCCCTTTCTTGGATAGCTTTTATGATACATCCTTTTACTTGTGGCACTGTTTGCCTAAGCCATCTGTTTTTCCATAAAAACAGTTTTGTGAAAACCTACTCTAATGATCCTATCATACTGAAACGAAGTTATATTGGATATCCATGGAGAACCCATCATAAAGCACTTTAAATAGCCCTTGATTGTTCAAATGCTGTTCAAACGGAGAGACAGATGTTCCCTGTAGGATTTTCCCACAGAATATTGTAAACCCAAAAGAAGCAGATTCACTCACCTATTGACTGTAGATCTGAGGATCTACACACCCAGCTTCCCATTTCTTACAAAGTAACAAGTGCCCTAGAGCCTTGCCCTTAGCAAAACATCAAACAAATAAATAAAACACAAACCAAGAAAACAGGGAGGGAAAAATGTTACATAAAGGCATATGCATATACTATGTGTATATATACATATGCATACATATACTTTGCATCAACAATTAGTCTACAGCTGACCTCAACACCTCAATGTGAGGATGGGCCAAAGGTATGTAAAACAGGTTTGGGTTTGCACTGTTTTTTCCAGTTTTTCATTCTTTGTGCCTCCCATTTGGAAATGTTCTCACCTCACTTCTGAAAGCATTGCTGTTTTTTAGTGAACTGTTCCTGTTTTACCACACCCTGTCCTGGCAAGCACACCCATGCTTGCCGTGCTCATATCTGAAGTTTATATGAAGTATTAATACCAGTAGGCTTTTATTTCTTTACCTTCCCTCTTTGCTTCATATATAAAAGGGCTTGAAGTAATAAAATATTGCCAACATTAGGCAAATTAGAGGAATGGGAGGTTTTCTCAGGCTGCTTTAGAATTAACTCACAAAAGAAAAGAAACAAAAAACTGAGGTTCAAGAGAAAAACCCAGTGTAGTCCAAAAATGATAACCCAAAATCTACTTGCATTCCTTACAATAAAATGGTTTGGGGTGATTAGCAGTCAAATTACCTTTGCAGCCTCCCTCTTCATAGGAGTGTGTATTCTCTGCTGCCTTGCAGTTTTTCACCAACATCATCAAATCTTCTGGGCACTGGTTTCTGAGTATTTCTTCAGTATGCAGAAAGAGGAGTCGCCCATTGCCTCTGCCTTCTACAGCACCTAGGGAAGGAATGCTGGGGGGAAGCCCGAAGGACTCATTTGACTCTTGTGTGGTAGGGCTGGTGCCTTCATGGCAGGATGGGATGGTTACCCATCTGAGTGGAAAGTTTTTCTCAGTGTTAGCCTACAGTCCTAAATGAGATATTATTAAGTTGAAAATATCATTTTATTCAGTTGAGAGATTTATGCGTGGGACAAATAACGGTCAGAAACTTGGCGACTCATAGTGGTTAGCCCAAGACAGAAGAATATTCTTGTGAAATCAAAAATTCACTGTGTCAAGATTTATGGCTTTCCTTAAGGTATTCCCATGTGTAATACATGGAAAAAGGGAGGGGACAGATGCACCTATCTTCATAATTGTTAGGCCTAGTGCTTCGACACCAAGAAATACTTTCTGTATTAGTAACAAGGGGACAAGCAGAAAGGGCTGAGACTTTACACTTTGCCCTGAGTCACTGAGTGCTGCCTCTGGCTATCAGAGAATATTTCTTATAATCTCATTCATTATGTGATCCCAGGTCTACTTTGCCATCCATCTTCCGTAGGAGGCTGATCTGAAATATCAACTGAGAGTCAGCCTCATCCAAGATGTATCATTCCATCCAAGATGTATCACTACTCAGATGACAAGTGTACCTCTCCCTCTGGCACGGCCTGTGCTGTTACCCAGACCTCACTCTGGGGCAGCATTGTGTCCTCTGAGTTTTCCTCCAGCACAACTTCTTGTTTCAACTGCAAAAACTTGCATTTTGTCTGCTCCATCCCCTTTAACACATCCTTCCGCAAGCAGCACACTGCCTTCCAAATCTGTGCTCCTGTCCTGACTGCTGCCTCACTTCCCATGACTGCTACTCTGGATAATTACTATCATCCCCAGTAGTGTTCTGGGCATCCTTCTGGTCTCTCCTTTCTCTTTCCCAGCCCATAGCACAATTACTCTGAGCTGGCCATGCAGCAGCCACATGAGGAACACTCCTCACCCCATCTGTGTGAGCAGGCTGGAGGGGAGTCTTGCCCATCTCTGTGGCAGTGAATCCTTAACCAGCATCGAGGCCAGCTAGAGGGAACATTGAAAAAAGTGAAGAAAAAAAAGTGAAGAGCAAGGTAAAAGCAAACTTCTTCACTTCTCCATCTGGCACAGTCAAGACAAATCAGGACACAAGAACTGTTTGCTATATCACTTTTTGCACTGGTGGACTTGAAATGACATGTTTTGCCTCCACCTCCAAGCTCCTGAGGGCACTTGGGAACCCTGGTGCTCACAGGAATGAGTCCTCTAAAGGTTCAAAGACAGTGAGAAGGTTTCTTTTCCACATGCATTTTCACCTCCTCCTAGCAACACAACTCAAGATTGCTCTCAAACGTGCAATGACAGTGTAATTAACACAAAACAATCAAACTAAAATAGCTCCAAGGAGGAAAGATGGTTTCAGACCCAGTGGGTTATCACCTCCTATTATGATATTAGTTTACATAGAATATTACACAAATATATATATATATATATATACAGTCCATGTTTTGGGAAAGGATGCTATGTTCTAATGTAATATCATTACTACAGATGGGGTGCTAGCTTGGATTAATACTGGAAATGGGGATTGATATTCAGCAGCCTCATATCATCAAAACAGCTCCAATCTGAGCTGTGTTTATTTGTATCTTACTGTATATATATAAAAAAGTGCATAAGTTTGGCATTAAGTGCCTAAATGATTGATTCTTTAGAGCATTTTAAAATTTCTTTTTATTTGGCTACTTTGATGAACTTCAGCCCAAACCAAAATATTTATTTCAGCTTCCTTTATCCCAGTATATTTTTATCCAGATTTTAGAATAATAAAATTATGAAATTAAATATAAACTTTATTTCAGAAGTTTGGAGGTACAACATTTTAGTTATATAATTTTTATTCTATAGTGCATGAAAATATTCACAAATGACAAATCTGAGCATTTAAGGTCAAGCTGAGAGCTCACTTGCTTTTTAGCAAATAATCTATTTGCCCCAGAACTGGCCTGGTTCTGCTGTTGTAAATAGAGTAGCTGTTTTGTTGCTAAAAACAGTAGTATAGCTAATGTAAAGCTACTGTAATCTGAAGAGATTCTTTGGAGTCCCAAGCGACAGCCGTACAAACAGGCAGTGAAATGCAGGGAGAGGCATGGCTTTGAAGGTTATCAGATGAGAGATCAGATGAGAGATCATAGAAGACCAAGCCAAGTTACAGATGACTGGGCTTGTACATGGGCTCCTCCTCACTCACTTGCCTGGTTTTGAGAGGCCCTGCCAAATCAAACACAGTCTTGTTGACAGCCTGTGAAAAGCATTTGGAAGGCAGGGAGGCACTGCAGCTAAATGCCAAATAATCACAGTGCTGCTGCTAGTAAAAATGTGATCTGTGCCTCACTACTGCTCTACACATGCTTTAGTTTCCTTGCATTAGGAAGCTTCATTTAATTTGCATTAATACAATGAAGATATAGGCTGGCCTAGCAATAAAAAAATAATGAATTAATGTGCAAAGGGAAAAGGGAGTGCTTGTGTCCACCTTACAGAGCTTTATCATCGTGCTTCCTTCTTCTCTCATAGCTGCTTACCGTGGCTGTGATAAGTAGTGCTACAATCCACCTCCTGTAAGCGAAAAGTATGAATTTATACCCCTGAAATACCAATTTCCATCAGGCTTTGGGACTGCCAAAATACTGTAGAGATCAAATAGTCAGCACCTAGAATACCTACCCATGTGAAAATTAAGCTCAGCAACAGAAAATTAAGAGCAACAGAAAATTAAGAGCAACAGAAAACCTCTTCTCCAGCTTTAGGGCAGCCAGCGTATTTCTACTATCACAACGGATTAAGAAACACACTGCGCAGTCCTGAGGAGCTGAATCAGCAGAAAACCCTGGGCAGAGACACTGGTGAGGAGACATTCAGTATCAGTTCTTCGGCAGAAAACAACCCTCGGGCGAGGGCTGGGTTGCTCCAAACCTTCTTGGCAAAGAAACAGAAGGCACAGGTGGTGCAGTCATCCAGCACTTGGTGCTGGGGAGCAGCTCCTGCAATTGCTCGAGGGCAGTGAGACAGTTGGCAGAGGAGCCACCACAGCACTGAAATTAAAGTTACAAGCTGCTTTCTCATGGCAGTGCTGGGACATAGCATGGTGCTTTATAATTATGTTTTAGGAGCCTCCACCCTCTTGCCCTGATTTTCAATTACCAGTTGTACCCTTCCCAATAGAGATTGCAAACAACCCGCAAACGGGGAGGAGGTGAGGAAGGATCATTCTGCGTAGGTCAGTAGCAGGCAGCAATCTGCAGAAATTACTTTATGTCACCACCAGCAGCTTCCCAGCCCTGTCTCCTCATTAATTTCTCTTGTAGACTCACTGACAGTATATTTAAAGCCACAGGGGAAAAACACAGGACAGCGAGTGGAATGAAGAAGTGGGGGGAGTGGAAGAAGAGGGGAAGCTGAGACAGGCAGCGAGGCAGCAGGATGCAAACTCTGCCATACTTCAGCCTGGATGTTATTTATATTGTCAGCCAGATGTGAATTGTCTAGGGCAAAACGGAAGGGTAAACATGTTAGCAAGGGATGTCTTTTTCTCTAGCTTGTTTTCCTAACCATACCTAGATGTTAGATAATGTCTTCTCCAGCAGGGCTCTTCTGTTCTCCCCTCCCTCACCCTAGATGTCACAGAGATTGCACTGAGAAAAAAATGCTGATTGGTAACCTCATGATCTTGTGAAAAGTGGAACATCAGAACTGTAGAGTTAATAGTATTTTAAAATATTTTCTTGCTTAAGTTTCGTGAACTGTTTCATAGGTTCTCACTGCAGGTGTATATACAGATTTTTAAGATGTTTGCAACTCCCAACTCAAAAGCAAAATGTGTAAGACCCACATTTTCATCCAAAAAAGTTTCTCAATAGCAATTTCCTGGTGGCTTTAAATAACTGGTAAGCCACTCTCCATGCCAATGGCACGGATGCAACCAGGATATTTGTTTTGTGAGAGGCCTGCAGCATCTCCTTTATTGAGGAAAAAAGGTGTAAGTAACTGCTAAAAAACCCCTGGTTTACCACATCTGAATGGCTAGTCCTACCCTAATGGGTTGTTCCTTGGTCAGTACATTGCAACAGGGAAGGGAACATCACTTGCCCATTACACAGACCCTTCTCTGACGCTCTGACGCTCTTCCTCGTTCGCTGGTGGAAGAAGGAGGGTTTCACAACTCTGCAGTCTTGTTTCCTGTGGGTATAAATTAAGGGAAGACCATAACCTCATGAGGGTAATTTAAAGCAACAACTTTGCCCATTGTAATGATAGTAATTGAATATCTGCAGTACAATATTAAAAGGATGTTTCTCCCTTCATCTGTGTAATAAGGAGTTTCCTTTTAACTTTAATAGTCCTTGTTCTATCATCTGTGACTAGCAGAATGTATTATTAGAAACAAATGTGATTTATATTATTAGAGATTTATGGGCTAATATTCAACCCTCTACCATCCTGTTTTTGTTGCTATAAACCACAGTTTTCTTGTTTGTTTTGTTTGCTGCTGGTGAGAGCCTGGGTGGCCATTAAAATGGAAATTGTGAAAAAAAAAATTCGTATAGAAACCTTTCCCACTGGAAAAAGCCAATTTGGATAAAAAAAGTCAAAGCAACTTTTATGAATCAGTTTGATTTAATAAAGACAGAACAGACTGTATTACTTACTCTGCAGACTTAGACACTTCATTATAGTATTTTTATTCATGTGAAACAATAAAAACAGTGCTTAATGAGATGAATGTTTTAATCTTATCAAAATGAAAAGACTTTGACCTTATGAAAATAACATCAGTAAATTCTTAGCTTATGTTTTTAAATAACTTTTCCTTTAGATTTTTAAAATCTATCTCACAACAGGTGGAAATATCATAGTATTATAACATAAATAGCAGAAAAGAAATTTTTTCATTGATCACTGTCAATAAATGGAATCTTGGGGGATGCATTTTGTGGAAGTTTTAATTCTGGTGATAACCAGGAGTTACTTTTCACTTAGGAACTTCTTTACAAGGAAAAAGAAATGTGAATAAATGTGGAAAAGATAAATATCCCTATATAGTTATATAGATGTAATGAAACAAAATGTCTGAGGAAATGTCCATTCTAGTGGGCACTGTGAATGTCCTGCCCATCTGAAGAGAGTACCAAACCTCAAGCTCTGTAGCTGGGGCTAGAGCCTATTTGACTAGGCAAGATGCTGCCTTAAGGCGAAGCTACCTTCAGACTGACACCCCAGCGCTGACTGCACTGTGTACCTCAAGTCACTGCACATCTGGCACTTTGCTCTCTTTAGACCTACCCAAAGATAAAGTTTGGGAGAAGGCTGCAGGGGACACACAGCTGGACCCAGAGACAAAGCTGAATCAGAGCTTGCCTCTTTCTTCATGATGGGAGATGTTGCAACATGGCCAGTTTATGACCAGTGCAGTGGCTATTGCTAAGGATAGTGTGTTGCAAAGTATTGGCTTCTTCTTCAATCGAGGGTGGCATCCATGACGTTTCCTTTGCTCTCTGTGTAGTACAGGATGGATTACAAGCAGTGAAGGCTGTTAATTGTATAATTAACAAATGATTTAAGATTAAATGTTACTGATTTAGTAAGAGCTTTTATTGCAGTGCATGCAAGCAGCCATGTCTCACATGAAAGACAAAGCTTTACACTCATAGCTCTTCAGGACTAATTAGTGTTAAAACTTTTTTGAGCTATCCTGGACTAAAAGGTTGACTGAGAGATCAGCAGCTGCACTAATTGGAAATCTTTCAGCCATCAATCAAGGAAGAGGCAAGGGAAAAGAACAAACGTACATGTTCAAAGCAAGAGTCTGCATTCCAGTTCAACAAGTTAGTATTAACCCTCATTTTTATCCACTCTTGTCTGATTACACTTGTAATCTTCTGATAGCAGAAATTCAGGACAATTTGTCCTTCCATAGCCCAAAGATGGCTTTTCCTAAGTGTCCTGGGGAAAGAAAACCCTGAAGCCACACAGAAATGATAAAAAGGATCATGGGATAATGGGATACCTTTTATTTATTTTCTTTTTTTTTTTTTTTTTTTCTCCAGAAAATGCAGAGTTACCATGACTGGTCAGGTCAGTAAATGAACTACAGAAGGATCGGGTGGTGCGGAGAAGTATTAAAGCATACTGAGAGCTTGCTTTAAAGAAAAGGTGACAGTGAGGAAACAGCTCAAGAAGAACTTGAAATGGCTGCTAATCTTGATGTGAAATGCCAGTATTTCAAGTACCGCAGTGGATTACTCTCAATGTTATTTTTCAATTACATCTTATTACTGCTGCAGCTAGCGATCCATATGGGAGTACTGAGAGGAAAGATTTTAGTGTACAAACGTACCAAATGGGCTTTCAATGTTATAATTTTGTTCAGTAAAGTCATCATCTTTCAGCAGTTTGTTGTGCATGAGGGCTTTGGAAGAAAGGGAACCTATAGGGACCTAAGTTTAGCTGTGATTTTAATGAGTGGGAACCTCAATTTTGCCTACATGTGTGGATATGAGGGATTAACGGAATATACAATAATCCAGTGAGTGCAGGAACAGAGTGCTGTAATCCTCCAGTGCCACTTACCTCCTCCAAGTATCTGTTTCTATGTGAAATTGGGATAACAGCACCCTGTAGAGTTGTTGGGAAGATGAATATTTGAAAGGTACACTGAAGCTGGGGATGTTTTTACATTTAGCTTTAACTGATTGCTAAAGCTGACAAACAATTTGAGCCTGTTGTTCCTCAGGATGCCAACTCTGCCACTCCTCAAAGGCAACACCCAAGGCAGCATCACCACCACCTTGATCTGAAAAGAAGTGAAGAAGCTGCTTTCCTTCCTCTTAATCCCAGAGTGCCCCCAGTCCCAATTTGCTCACGTCAGACACCATGGTGAAGCAATACTGCCCTTTGTGCCTTTTCCCACATTTTACTAAAAGCGCAATTGTGACAGCACAAAACAACTTAATTAGAGGCACACTCAGAATACCAGGAATATTTTCAGTAACTTTTGTTGCTGTGAACTGTTTGGTTGTTGTATATGTTCTAGCAGAATGCAGGCCTGGTTGAAATTTCAAGCTTTGTACATTAGAGAGGTCGAAGCCTACCCCTCTGTGATCAGCAGCAGTGATGCTGGTATTGGGTTTCCTGCAGTGTCCCAGGACACCAGAGTAACCATCATTGTTGCCTTAGCAGTGCTAGCGTTGTCATTCTCCTCCCAGTTTATGGCACAGCAGTGGTTACCTCGGGTGTTTTGGAAGTCAACACACAGCAGAAGTCGGTTTGTCCTTGGTAACTCAGCAACACGTTGCTATTGCGTAGGGGGATGATGAATCATGAGGGTGTTGGTTCAGGCTCGGCAGGGTTTGGCTTGGAGAAAGGACTAAACAAAGCAGCCTAACAAATCTTGTACAAAGCCAGGAAAACATTGATGTTGTCATTGTCCAGATCAGGAACTAGCCGAAGCAACAGACTGCAGTCTATGCAATAGAAAAAAAATCCCTGGCTTCAAAGCCAGAGATGCCAGGTAGCAGAGACAGCCTTATCAAGTGACCAGAAAACAAATGAGATTTACTTTGATTTCCCCCCTCTCCCAGGATTACTCTGTCCTGTATTAAACAGAAGCAAGGCTGTAATGTTTGTGTGTGTATGAAGGTGAACACAGAGACTAACAGCATCCAGGAAACAGCTTTTGGAAGAACAGCGATTTTAATGGATTTTAGGGCTTCTGGAAGTAGTATTAGAAGCTTTGAAATTTGGTAACATTTTTAGAAACATATGCAGACTTGAGAAATGGATTATTTTAACCAATATTTCTTTTAACTTTGAACAGATTTATGAGAATTTAATATCGCATAGCAAGCATTATGCAAATTTTCCTATCGCCTGCTAACAAACCAGGAAATAATGAATGATGAGGCTCTATCAATTACATGATTAAATAAGATTGGCAAATAAACAAGAAAACCAACCCATGAAATGCAGTTTTTGAGTGAGTATGTGTATAAATCTATAATTTCACTATTGAGAGGCTCTGCAAATAGTGATACATTTGGTTTAGGTTGTATGTGGGCTGTGGCACAGATTAGTCCTTACCTTGGAAGGCAGACCTCTTTACCAGGGATCCTCCAAGAAGGAATGTAAAAGTAACCAACTGAAAGCTTGTCCCTTAGCCCAGGTATTGTGGGGTTATATCTTGAAACACTAATTTTCTGTTGTTTCTTTTTAAACACAAACCAACCCTTACTGAGTTTCAGCCCAGTCATTTAGAAATCCCTGTTCTAAACTGAGCTTGCTTGAGTCATAACAATTCTGTTAATATCAGAAGCTGCCTGACTATCAAGACTTCTCGTTTGTCAATAGCTCAATTTTGTATCATAAAAATGAGATGTGACTAGAGCTCTTGCTTTCCTAGAGCCTGGAAATGGCTGTGACAGTCTTTCAAAGCTGCAAAGAATCTTCTTCTGATTTAATTTCTTAGTTTGTTAGTTGTCATTGCCTTCTTGCATATGCACACCTCATTGATCTGCCCGCAGTGACTCACGTTAATGTTCCCTAACTTGTTTTCAGGCACAGTCAGTTGAATTATTTCAAACTTTTTTTCAAAAAAGTCTTTACTTTCCTCAGATTTACATTATTTAGCTTTGCTGATTAACAGTGACATGAATTAGAAAATGATTTTGCAATTGTTCTGTCAACAGAATTGCTGTGGAAGACAAGGCAGAGCTGAAGCCAGAGGAGTAAATGGGAATTCCTCCCAAAGGC
>JAVHNF010025517.1:11246-41552 GCA_034783455.1 Micropsitta finschii | reverse complement strand
GACTCCAGTTCTTCATTAACTGATCCAGCATGGGTCCCCCATGGGATCACAGTCCTGCCAGCAAACCTGCTCCAGCGTGGGCTCCTCTCTCCACGCTGACACAGGTCCTGCCTGTAGTTTGCTCCAGTGTGGGCTTCCCACAGGGTCACAACTTCCTTTGGGCATCTCCCTACCCTGGTGTGAGGTCCTTCAGCAGGTGGATACCTGCTTCACCATGAACCTCCATGGACTGCAGGGGACAGCCTGCTTCACCATGGTCTGCATCACGGACTGCAGGGGAATCTCTGCTCTGGTGCCTGCAGCACCTCCTCCCTTCCTTCTACACTGACTTTGGGGTCTGCAGAGTTGATTCTCTTACATAGTCTCATTCCTCTCTTCCAACTGCTGTTGACCAGGTTTGCCATCCCCTTTATTCAGTACGTTATCCCAGAGGCACTACAGCCATCACTACTGGGCTCAGCCTTGACCAGTAGCAGGTCAGCCCTGGAACCAGCTGGTTTTGGCTCCATCAGAGACAGATGAGGCTTATAGCAACTTGTCATGCCACCCTTGTACCTTCTCTCCCTGACATAAAAACCCAATACAGACCTACTAGCTAGTAGAACTGCATAATGTCCTGTTTTCATTGCCTTTAGGCAACCTAAGAGCATCATCTTTCTAGCAAACATAACATCTCCCAGAAGAGTATGACTCAAAAGTGTGCTGAGATCACTTCATTTTCCTTTTAATTTGAAGCAGAACATAAAAAGAACTCGAATTTAGAGGCTTTCTATCCTCAGAGGTCAGGAGGAAAAGGAAACAGTTATGATGCATCTTCCAGAACCAATTATGAATCTAAACCAACCTCTCATCTAGCTCATGTCACACTGAATGCTGGGGGTTTAGAGTAAAAAAGCAGAGTAAGAATGATTCCCTTTTGACGCAAGCAAATCTACATGCCGGCAACAGACGTGTCTGGAATGAAGTTTGGCGTTCTTTTTATTATAAATTCCTATTTCTCCTTATTGCACTAGAGACTTTATTAGCTGTAGTGGTCTAGATTGAAAAGAACTGGCACCATTTCATTACATAGATGCAATTACAAGAAGACAGCTCGTGACTGTTTATCCACTGACTACATCACGCCAGCTACAGCAACTTGGGTTTTACTAGAAAATGGAATCCAACCCATTGGTTTTCTATTTGCTAACAACCACTTAAACATCTACACAAAAAACCCTGGATCTACCTCAGAACACAAATCTCAAGGATAACAAATGGCAAAGAATTAATCCCCCCACCTAACAAAACCCAAACCTCCTCCTAATTACAAGCACAACTTTATCCAAAGCTAAGTATTTATGAGCGTAAGAGTTACTGCAACACACACCTGGGATGCCCACACAGAGAAAGCTTTAATTAGAAGGTGGCTATCCATAATGGGTTTGAAGCTTTAGTGATAACAGCAAGCCCACAGAACACTAAACTGAACACACTACCCGAGCAAGCGTGCAAGTTTTCAATTAAAAAGCTTCTTGTCAAGTTTCTTGCATACATAACTGAGTAAGGTAGCTGATACTTTACAAGTTATTTGGACACTAATTTGAAATGGAGTAAAGATGAAAACAGTCACCACTGCATGGCCTACAAATTACTCAGATGTTGTTTTCCAGGTACAAATCACTGAATAAAGACCCACCAAATATGAATACGCTACTGCTGTGGCACAATACAGAGACAAGACATTCTGGGATTCTGATCAAGGGTGACAAGATGTTAGCATCCTTGGCACACTGACAGCCAGATGAATTATATGTCGTCTTCTACCTCCACCACTTGCATGAGGAACCGTCAGCTCAACCTACAGGCCCCAGACACTATTCCCAACCATGCTGCACACTACACACAAACAGCAAGTTTTATAACAATGATGAATCTACTCTGACCACACAGCATGCACATATCTGGTCATATATGAGGCAGGATGAGACATCTTCAGGAGATGGGTGTCCCCATCCTTCCCTAATGGTTAGGTTTACTAGTTTGTAGTATAAATGCCTTTTTCCTTGTCCAGCCACAAAGCTTACCTTCTTTTCCTGATTTCTAGTCAGTAGAAAGAGAAGCATTAACTAGCATTTCTCCAGTTACTTTCAACTTAAAAATCCTCAGCTTTCCTACACATTTTAACCACTTCTAGTGGAGGAACATCACCACAGAAGACAAAAACAGAAAACAGCTCCTAATAACTCGTATACAAGCCAGTGTCCCACAAAATGACGGCAAGAGACCCAAGGCACAAAAGTTCGCTATTTATCTGAGATTACAAGAACATTAGTATCGATGATATAAGGAAATACATAAGACAGAAAGAGATCTAGTTAAAGAAAAAAAAAAGTTAAAAAAGAAAAAAAAAAAGGAAAACAGTCATTTACTAATACAGCCAACTTCTTGGTTTCCAGATGACTCTTTCTGTT
Organism: Micropsitta finschii; assembly: GCA_034783455.1. Lineage (NCBI taxonomy): Eukaryota > Metazoa > Chordata > Aves > Psittaciformes > Psittacidae > Micropsitta > Micropsitta finschii. The sequence continues at coordinate 39,099 of JAVHNF010025517.1, read as the reverse complement.
TGTGACAGGACAAGCCAAAAGCCTTCCACCCATAAGCATTGAGCAGAGTACTGTTTCTGATCTCAACAAGCCCTGAACTCTGCAAGAGAGAGAGAGACAAGAACACAAAGCCTAAAGTAACAGACTCCATCTACAGACCAGCAGTGTCCCCCCCCTGCTCCGCATGACTTCTGGAAATGTTTGTGCATCCACACAAATAATTTTGCTGGGGCTTTTGCTGTTGCTATTGTTCCCTCCCTCCCCCCCTTTATTGAGTGAGGTTTCTTGTCCCTTTCTGCCCTTAGATGAAGTGTGTAACTGGCATCTGACTGAAAGAATGCAGATGGTTCAACTAAGAAAAAGGAGCTGGACTCAATTAAAAACTATAGTTCTGTTACAGTCACGGCTTATTCAGTATTTTAAGACCTCTAACTTGAAACGAAAGTCAAGTCATATAGGACCAAAGGAACAAAGGATTTATTCAACATGTCCAAAATGTCTGCACTACCTAGGTTTCATATAAGTGCACTGCTCTGCTAACACTGTGAAGCTTTCAACTCCAAGAGAACTGGTTTTAAGAAAGCCGTGTTCTACTGCTTAATTTTTCAGTGCTCTCAGACTTTTAAAAATGGCCTTAAAATAATGAAGTGCACACAACTGAAAGTTAATTTTCACAAAGCAAGGAACTAAGATGAGTCTGGCCAACAAATACTACCTATGCTCTTAAAAACAATGTATAACATTAAGAGTTATTTGAAATCAGTATGTCTGAACAGCTCCATCTATACTTTTTTCATGTGGTATCAGATGATAACTAGAAGCAAAGTGTATAATACACATTCTAACTTCAGTATTTAAACTATTTTTTCCTAGCCTCTTTTTATTGGTAGGATTTTTTTGCACATTGTATTTAAAACATTTGTATTTCTAGAGGAAGCGAGAGAGACTTTAGTCTATTACTGTTCCTCGCAATGAATTTTTTGCATTGTGCTCAAGTTTTCACAAATGGAAAACTCATAGACACAGCTCTCTCTCAAAAGAACTTGCATAAAATATGCATTTGATTATCATTTTGGTCATATTTCACAAACAAACATGTATTTGCTTATTTGTTAAAGGAAGATGGTATGCTTTTTATTTAATATATCAGAGTTGGTTTTGGGTGTCAGAAAACAAAAGTGGATTGTAAGAAATTGAGAGATGAACACTAACTGAGCACACTGCATGAAGCACAACAATGAACAGATTGCTGTTGTACTTATTTAGTAACCTGTTATTATCCAGGGGACTATAGCAGTTATTTGGTTCAGCTGCCCTTTACCAAACATATAATTTTGTTTTAACATCAGACTGAATGCAAAAGAAAACTAAAAACCAACCTGTGTGTATAATTTGAATCATAAATAGAAAGCACTGCTATAGGTAATTTATGGCTCATACCACTATTACAGGGGAAGTTCAATGGGATACACAATGAGATAAAAGTATCTACAGTTTCCCAGCCTATCACTTCAGTGTTTCACCCTTTCTCCTATTTCCAGCAACAAATCACCGCAACATGGAAAACTAATTACAGTAACAATAAGCATGCCAATAAAAGCAGTTTTTACTTTTCAAACACACAACTCTCCAAACTCCAAACCAAGATCTTACCTAAAGGTACCTACAGTATTGATAACTATATCACACACAGATGTTCCTGTATTACTGAAATATGACACATGGAACCAAGCCCAGAATGCAATACGGTGGTCAGATAACCTATGTTAATTTTAACTCCTCCCACCTCATGAAAATAGTTATGTGACAGAGCAATAGAATCATAGAATGGTTTGGTTTGGAAGGGACCTTAAAGCTCATCTAGTTACAACCCCCATGCTATGGGCAGGGACACCTTCCACTAGACCAGGTTGCTCAAAGCCCCACCCAACCTGGCCTCGAACACTGCCAGGGATGGGGCAGCCACAGCTTCTCTGCACAACTTGTGCCAATGCCTCACCACTCTCATAGTGAAGAATTTCTTCTCAGTATCCAATCTGAACCAATTTAAACTCTTTCAGTTTAAAGCCATTCCCCCTTTACCTGTTACTACATGCCCTTGTAAAAAGCCCCTCTCCAGATTTCTTCTAGGCCCCTTCAGGTACTGGAAGGCTGCTATAAAGCCTCTCTGGAGCTTTCTCTTATCCAGGCTGAACAACTGATTCTCCTCAGCCTGTCTTCATAGACAAGGTGCTCCAGCCCTCTGATCGTCTTCATAGCTCTCCTCTGGACTTCCTTGAGCAGCTCCACATCTCTCTTGTGTTGGGGGCTGTGAGAGCTGGAAACAATACTCCAGGGCAGGGTCTCATTAGAGCAGAGAGGAGAATCACCTCTCTTGACAAATACATGTTTTGTTCTAAAGAGGCACTATATACTCAAACAATAACTAACATTGAACAGTAAGGTTTAAAACTGATGACTTACCAATTACATTTTTTCAAAGGGAAATAAACAAAAATCAGACTTTTTTTGTCCCACACTGTTGAGTCAATTTTCAATATATACAAAACACTACAAACTCCTCTGCCTGCCTCCCCTTAATCTTTGTTCCATGTCAAGAATCTTGACAGATAAGAAATTATTTTGTTCTCCTTAACAAGCATCTCTCTCACAAAAGTATTTGAGGTAGTTTAAAACTTTGAGATTAGTTAATTTGTATTTATAAGGCCTTACTTATACGATCAGTCAATTTAAAACTAAACTGTCAATAACATAAGGTAATGAAAAGTCTGTCCCTTAGAGTCCCAAACTGCCAAGAAATCACACAGGAACCTGTATCCATTCTTCCTCCCTCCTTTTACACTGCAGTCAAGGAGAACCCTGGTCCCTCTTTGGAAGTACATGCTAATTAGAAAACCCACGCAGCAGCCAAAAAAGGGAATGTAACTATGGAACACAAGTGGTCTGGACATTCAGAAGGCAGGGCCATGCTGTATTAGAGGGCAGCCAGGAAGTGACAACTTCGTGAACGGCCGCATGTGCCCGTGGGAGACATCTGATCCCTTGCCCTAGTGGTTAGTGCTGTTTACTGGAACTCAAACCCGTGAGTGGTCGGAGACTGTTTCTATCCTGTCTCGTTTGAATGACCCAGACTAGGAAGGAACAAATTCCTGTTCAGAGGTATTTTTAAAGGTTCCACTTCATAAACAGGCTAAAAATGATAGCCTGCTCAACCTCAAAAGATTAGATCAGCAGAGCAAAAACTTAGCATAGGAAAAGGCCTTTTCCTAGCTACGTACAATCCACTGACAGAGACAACATGACCACTGGACTCTGCAGCTTATAAAGCTTCATAGTTTCACAGCTGTTGGGACAATATTCATGTGCTACTTTAAAGGTGCAGGATGGTTACAGTTCAGAAGAAAGCCACAAATGTATCACTCTAGTATAGTACCTGAGCTTACACATACCCCATTTAAGTTTGTTTTTTTTAAAAAACAAACAAACAAACAAACAAAAAACCAACCAACCAACAAACAAAATCACTTGAGCAATCTAAAGATCATACTGGCTTTTAGAAGGTCCAACAGAGTTGAAATAGGACTTTGGGATACATCAAGTTCTTACATCCTTGCTGACTCCCACTTTTCTTCCCTGCAATGGTTGGAAACCTTTAACTGCCTCCCTTTGCAGAAGGCAACACTGAGCACTTCACAGACCCAGACCCGTATTACATTACTAACACCTGAAAGCACCAGCTTCAGAAGGAGAAGGAAGAAAATAAATATAGCACATCATGTGACCCTTAAGCATCACAATAGTGGTATTATGTTCAACAGTAAGTTTTCACAAGCAAAGTCAAGTCTTAAACTTATAGACAGGGCAGAAAGTTCTGCAGGCTAAGGGCCCTAAAGGTCACCCCTCTCTGTCCAGGTCCTGTGTAGGCTACAAGACTCTCAATATGGACCACACAGCTAAAAACGCACAGGCATGAAAAGCAAGGCTGCTATTTATACAAGTAAATTGTTGTTCTCACTATGATTACTGTTAGTGGCTGCACAGAGCAAGTATGAAGGCTTTTTTCCCCCCACCATATTTGTAAGTACAGACTCATAACAACGAAGAGTAAGACCCATAAAGCTGCCCTTTCCATCTTTCCAGTGGTGAAACAAGCAAAAAGCCCGTCTTTCAATCCTAAAACTGGTCACATATTTTCCCTGCATTCCCTAGGAATACGAATAAAGAATCTGAAGAACCTTTCACAGGCAGAATCTCTCTAAACTGCCAGGCAATATTAGTTACCAGTCTCCACCTAGTGGTGAAAGTATATTCTGCATTAGCATTCATAGGATCACCACGGCATTCCAGGGGGAATAACCACCTGTGTCAGAGTAACATGCCAAAAGAATAATTATTTTGATAATTTCAGATAAATTATATCTATCTAGAGGTAGAAATCTCTACACCCTGCCTGCTGTCAATTCGTGTGCTGAAAAGAACATTTTCCAAAACTTGTGCAGAGCTCAAAGAAGAGGTGATGCGCATTTTCATTTATTTTTCTCCAGCAGTGGCATTTAGAAAGGCAGCAACAAAGCAAGTGAAAGGCTAGCATTCTGTGAACAGAAATCCACTTTTGGGTAAAGCATTTCTTGAGCACTGAAATAAATTACATTCTCACAAGATGCACAAGGTAACTCCTGCAAGCAGAACTATCAGAGGAAAGGCTACAAACTACAGAAGTTTCAAATATCTACACAACATAATGCCAAGGCAGAAGCAGCAACTGTAGCTAGCCACTGGGCAGCAGCCAGCAGAACAATGACTCTTGCAGCTTCTCTCCTGTGAGACACTTCCCCATCATCACAAAGGTCAGGCTTTAACAAATCGGTGGACTTTCCCCCCCAGTTGCTTTTCTTGATGACTTTTTAACGTATTTTACACTTCAATAAAGCTGGGAAGGAGGGTGAAAGAAGGGTAAGGGTAGGAGCGATGGGACAGTTGGAACAAAAGTAACCTAAATTCCCAGTGTTAACACACAGAAGTAAAAGCCCCTGACATTTAACAGCTAACAACATCAGAGAATTCAAAACCATTTCTGAGTTCCCAGCGTGTGACTAATCTCAGCTATGAAAGTCTGCAGTGGTCATGTTTCAGCTTCTCTTAACCCAATCCTCTGGATAATTCAGTTTCAACTAGTTTAATACAAAACTTAAAGGAAGTTGTAGACTGCTGACTTTATTTAAAGCACACTTGGAAGTTTAATTTTCCTATTATCAAACTTGTAAGTTTTGAGGGTTTTTCTCTTTTTGTTTTCAAATCAGGCCCAACTGGGAAGAAGCTATGAGAACCAAATGGGCTGGGTAATGTATCAGTAGATATACCAAAAAATGATATGTTTGCCCCAATATTAATTTTGCCTTTTCAGCACCCTTAGGAAGACAAAGCTGCCAGAGTGTACTACTTCTATACTACAGTCCTTTCACTGGCTACCAGTTAGCCACAAGTCCAAATAGAGGTCACTTAAGTTTTAATAGTGTTTGTTTTCCACCCTCCCATGTCCCACCTTGTTGCTTTGGGACTGTGAAACTGATAGCGCAGTTTCACAACAGCTTAAATCTGCCAGAACCAGTTCTACTGCGACCCTTTCTTTCTGTGCAAGCAGAGATGCTGGTGAGTTACCTCTTCCCATCAGGACAGGACAGGCAGCAGAGCTGCACCAGTCCCAGCCTCTGCTGGTTTAAGCTGAGACTGAACAACCTGTACCCTGGCTGCAGCAACAGCCATCACTCCATGTTCCCGCACAAGCTTCTGCCCAGGGTCCCTCTGCAAAGTCTGACAACTACCGGTCTACAGACACACATTTACGTATGTTCTAATAAAGTCAGTTAGTCTCACTGTGTTATCTTACAAGTATGACAACTGCAACACAGACGCTTGCTCTGTCCAAAAGCTGCACTGCCCTTTCAATATGAAAGTCTGCCATAAATATTTCCACTATTAACACAAAAACTATTAATATTTACAGTATGATACAAACCATATTACTCATAGCTTACATTTCCACCACAAGATAATTTATCTTGCCCATACAACTCAACAACAAGCATTTTAAAATAAAGTAGCACATTAAAGTTGCCAAAAACCTCCTTCTATGCATTTTGCTTTTCTTTATAAATCTGTCCCAATTTTACTGTAAACCAGTTCCTTTACACACCTCAAACTCTACGCTGATAGGAATAGAGCTCAAATGCTTAATTTTAGTCAGGTTATTTCAGAGCTTAGCAAGATTATTTCAAAATGCTGTACTGATGTTCCATGCATCAGAAGACTAATTAAGGTACAGGTATGATAAAAGAAATACTTCTTTGGAGACTTCTATTTCACTCAATTGTCTGCTCATCACATTTTTGTAGAACTGCACACAACTTTGTGGCATTCTGAATTCAGGATTGTATACAAGAAAAGTATCTTTAGATGAAAGCTATTCCACAATAATATTACCCATGAGTTAGTTATACTGCAGGCAAGTACACAAATCTTAATTTTTTATTTTTAAATCGAGTTGAATGAAAAACTTCATACGCAAAGACAAAATCTTATTTATGACTATATATAATACTCCACAAAATGCCAAGCACTGTAACCGCCATTCAATTGTTCAAAATCTGTTTTGCAGAAGACAAACCAGTGACTTACATTAGGAGTGGACAGCAAGCAAAAAAAGAGCGCTTCCTCCCAAATGACTAATTTTCTCATCCCACTGCACCTATTTCAAATTCTTACACCTTTATGGATGACAAATTTTCATGTCTTACACTCTACAACCAGAAATGTTAGCTTAAAATCCTTGTAGCTGTTTATAAAGTACATCTGTTCTCCTTTTCCAAGAACTGCTTACAGCTAAAATATTCTGTAGTATGCCCAGATGATTCTTGAAATTATGCTGTTCCATTCAAAGACACAGGCACTACAAATTCAGCTAAAATGATGAAAAATGTCAGTCAGACAAAGTCCAATGAGTGGTTAAAAGTAGAAACCCAGCTAGTAGCTTTTTTCTTATATATATATTATATATATATACACACCTGAAACATGCAGATTGCAAAAAGATATTCCTGAAACATGCAGATTGTAAAAACATATTGCTGTGTATCTATTACATCCAGGTTCATACCTGTGTGAAGTATTTTCCATCTTGCTTCAAGACCTTCATTGAGAAGTCAAGAATCAACCGCAGAAATTCCCACGTGGAATCTGCAAGAGAGTACGATTTAAAACAGAACAGCACATTATTGACTTGTTCCCTATTACATATTCAAGGTTTGCAATGTATCTACTGTTTAAAAAGTAGCTATCCTATATCTTAAAAACCAAACCAAAACTTAAACCAACAAGAAAAAGACTAGTTAAAACCCCCACACAATGGCAATGATGGTAAAAGTATAGGTTTTTCTTGACAGTAATTTTCCAGATGTTTCCAAATTTACTGGAGCTTGAACTTCCCAAATACTTCCTCAAGAGTTACATGAGTTCATATATGAATTTAAAAAAGACCTAGTCACTTGCTAGTTTTTGCTTAACAGTCAAGAAAAAATCATGAAGAACAGATGTGTTACGATCATTCTTTGCCTCTCAGATTTGTTATTAAAAAAAGGCAAGAACTGAGCGGTTTTGCTGCAAGCTGCCAACTATTACACAGCAAAAGGCCACAAATATGGAAAGTCCTCAAAGTTTAAGAAAATAGATTAGAAGATTAACCTTCTTCTGGAGATGTGGAGATTGGAACAGCTGTCAGATCATTAATTACATAATCAAACATCCTTCCTTCTTTGGCATACCTCTTCAATACAGGGATACAGTCTTCAATCAGAACCTGTAAGATTAAAATACTGTAGCTAGTCCTCAAAAAACCCTAAAACTGGCAAGTTAAAGGGAACAAATGTGGATTCACAGGAATTAAGAGGAGGGTGAAAGTGCATAGTTAAATAATGCATTTAATTTTAGGCTTAATTTTCAACTTCTTATATAAAAAGGAATAGCAGTTGTAGGAATTACAACAATGACAACACTGGCAATAAAGGATTGATTTTCCTAGCTCTGACACTGACTGCTGGGTGACCACTGTTCTATTTACCAAATGGTAACAACAATAGCAGTCCCCCAACATAAAATAAGGTATTTGCATGAAGGGCCACATGTGAAGTACCATGTTACTTCTCTGTTAATCTTTTGCTCACATCTGTAAATAAGTATGAGAGCGCATTAAGGAGCAGTAATGAAAACAAAAAAAGGATTTCCCGTGAAGATGTCAGATTACACCTGGACTAGTTCATAGTGTCTGTCAGATAAAGCACTTACATACAAATTCAGATATTCTCAACAGCACAGGACAACTAACTTACATATGCATTTTTCTATCTTTTCATCAGTTTAAGGAATTATGTTTAACACTGCATCCTTACTGCTACTTCCTCTTTATTTGTAAGCTAGGCAATAAACAGGCTCCCATTTTGCATTCCTTAAAAACTACATATAATTATTTTTAAAAGAGTTTGAAAATAGAGTTACAATATTTTGACACCAATGATTATTTCCAAACAAGGAAATCCTTCCTGGAATTCAGAAAAATCAGAAAACTTTCCCCCGAAAGTTTACCATAGCTGTATCTAAAGACCAGCAAAGATAAGATGAGATTTTCTTTTTCAGTAAGAAAAGCCCAATTTCACACCTGGGAGTTTACTGACCTGTTACCTCTCTGACAACCCCAATATCTGTTGGGGATCCTAGGCCAGATGCAAGCAGCACATAGCTAACGATCTTTTGATACACATTTTCCATTTCTTCTTGCAGATGAGGACAACTATCTGTGATATCTCTGACCACAGGAGCCAGCCTTGCCTCCAGAACACGGTGCTGCTCACTGAGGAATTCAGCTAGGAAAGAAGAACAGTTAGAAAGTGCCATCTAAATTCTTTGGAATTTGGCTTATACAGAGGGTACAGTTCATTTCCATCCAAGTCAGAGCACTAACTTAAGGTTTTGGAAGCACATAAATATGTAAGAGATATTTGAGGTACCATACCATTATAATTGACAACAGTGGAGTTAAACATTAACGTAATTATCATGATTAACATCAGTCAGTAGAGTCCAGAGAACTATTCAGACCAAATTAATCAGCAAGTCCCTGGCTTTCTGAACTCCTCTGACTGCAGTAGGACCTAGCACACACACACAATACCTGCCTAAAGTTACATGCTCAAATCTGAAAACTACTCGGGATTTCAGAATCTTCCTGGACTTACTGAGCTTACTAGCTTTTTATATTCGAAGGACTATGGAGCAGCCTCGTAGTGTTGTTAGGTTTTGGGTTTAAGCCATGCTAACAAGAAAACATTTTCATTACCTCCCCACACAGAAATGTTTAATTTTTGTCTACTTTTGTTCTCCCCTCTGTTTCCCAGCCAGCCCTCAGAGTCCCATTCGGATATGAAGTTACAGTTACTGGAGAGACATTTTCTCCATGTAATTTTTCTTCCACATTCCCATTCTCAGACCATATGAAGTTACCACTTATAAGACCAAAATATACTCCGTTAAAACTGTAACTGATTGTTCAAGATTGCTCATATCTCTCAATTAGGGCTATTGATAAAACATCAAATTCTCTTTCAGACACAGTGCAGTTCCAGGTACTAGTTCTCTTTCAAATACACAGGTGCACAAGTAGTTCTTGCTGAAGGCACCTATGCACTGCACCTGAAAGCACAATTGTTCTCAAGCGATTTAACACATTATGTTTAGCAAATGTCTCAGACAGGATAAGTGTACTTTCACTTCTAATGTACATTTTTAACTCTACTATATCCATACTGAAACGCCATACTTCTACGCAGTACAGTTCTCTAGGGATTTTTATTTTGCTTTACCATCAACAGTCATTTAAGAGGAATCATTGTTAGCCCTACAGAGAGAGATACTGAATTCTTAACTCAGCATCAACTTCTTCTATGGAAACATATTTGAAATTACCTCGGTTTGCATAGTTCGTATCAAAGTAAACTTGCATCTTAATTGTGCTCAGGGATGGGTTTGTTGTGTCAAGCAGTCTGGTAACACAGAGCTAAGAAGAGAGACAGAGAAGTGAGATCTTTCTCATCTCTGGGGAAAAGTCTGAACTGACAGTGATTATGCTGCAGGTTTCACAACTGCAGTAGAGCCTCCTCGCTGCCATTCTCTCTGTATAAGGCATTTATTTACACGAGAAAACACATAGTCCAGTCTTTAGCTACAGAACGATGACAGAAAAAGTAGTATTAAAATTTTCAAAGTCTTCATACCAGAATAAAATGGCATTTTAGCTACACGAACAGGTAGCAAATAATACTACAGTGTGATACAATGTGCTGATTCTCAACATGATGTCAGAATTACCTGGATAATATTTTGCACATCTTCTTTTGTAAGAATTTGATCCACTTTAAAGTCATTTCTTGGCTCTAAAGCAACAGCTTTCACCTAGAGATTGCCAAAGGAAAGCTATTAATTTACATCTCAGCATACACTCTGCAACTAACCTTTTGTTTTCTAAAAAAATTTCTAATGCAGTCAATACTTCTTTACTATTCTTTTGTTGGTTTTTTTTTTCATTTAAATCTTTTGTAATAAAACAAAGTTACATCATTTCACATGCTGCCAGTTGCAATCTCAGTTCTCAGATATAAGGGGAAAAAAATATCTATTTGTGATGCAACTTTGCAGAGAAATATTTCAATGCATCTCCTTTACAGAAAATGTATTTTTCTAAGTAAAATTTTATAAAATTCCATTGTGGTTGTTATATGCATCAGTATGAATGTTTACCATTTGGATAAAAAAAATCCATTCTGTTCTGCAAACAGGGAAATATCTGCATGTTTGCAGCTGGTATGCATGCTGCATATCTTGCCCAGTACAGGATCTTCACTCACTATAATTCACATAAGTTTTACTGATCACGTTTAATTGATCAACACTGCTTCTGAACCCGATGTAATTTTTTAATGCCATGATGTCACATTTAGAAAAAGGCAGACTAACAGTACTGCTGTGAGCCATTTACATTTATATACAAGTTTACTGAAAGCTGATTCTATTCTTATACCATCCATAAAAAAAGAACCTAGCTCCATCTTTCTTCAGACTGAGCTTTGCAGATATATTTCCTGCATATATACATATCGGACTATATCCTGCAGCAGTGCTGTGTGTTCTAAGAGGAGATGCCAGAGTGTGTAATATTTTTTAGGATACATAAGTTGTCTACCAACGACAGCACTGAGATTGATTCCATTTCATTTTTAGTCTAAGTGGGATCTAAGCCCACTCCTTCAAAGATTTGGCCCATTTACACTATGTGGCCTTGCCAAAACAGAGACACAAATAAAAGAATCCATCACAGTAGAAGGAAGAGGTAAACGTCAAAGAATAAATATAGCTGCTGCAATAAACATTTGCTTATGAGTCATGCCTTTTTGTTCATTTATGAGAGTGGGAAGAAATGTTATTCAACCTTGGGAACACTTCTCTTTTTCACTTTAGAAACAAAACCAAATGGTTTCTCTCCCTGCAGAAGAAAACTGAGAACTGAGTTGGAGTTCAAAGAGTTTCCAGGACTCAGGGCCTGCATCCTTTTCAGGGCCTTATATTCACATAGATAGCATTTCAGAGGAATTAACTACTTTTCCATGATTTTTGGACCCTCTACTGAATACCACCGAACAGCCCTTTAAAGCTTCTTAGTGTGGGCAATCAGAAACTGAGATACCTCAAAGTCCAAGTCACTCCTGACAGCCTCGGCTAGTGCCATCCCAGCCATGGACTTGGGTTTTATATTTGTTGACTTTTAAGACGGAAGGAATAATTTCCATCCTCTCCTACATCATTCAGTCCAAGCAGTGTTGGTAACTTCAGGGGAACTACTGACCTCATGTGAAATTAATCCTCTACCTCATAAAAGCCTCAAAAACCAGGTTGAACTGCCAAGCTACAGGCACACAGGTCTGAAATTTCTCATCTGTAGGCCATCAAGGCATATTTACCTCAATATTTTACGCTCCATAGCAGAATTTGAACGTGATCAGACAAGCACCCATATGAAATAACAATAAAAAGCAGCCCTGAACATTTACTTTGCCCTTACCATGAAGGCCACTAAGATTTCAGAAACAGTTTGTCCCTGGGTGGCACATTCCTGTCCGATCTCGCGAATGATTTTCCTGAGGACATTCCTGGTCTGGTCGGAGGACATGCTGGACAAGCGCACGCCTTAACGGGGTCAGCAGTCGTTCAGGAAGAGCTCGGAAGCGGTTTTCAACGTTTCGACACGTGGGGCTCAGGTCCCTCGTGCGGCGGTACCGCCGTCCGCAGTCCCCCCACGGCTCCTGCCCCTCGGCCGCTTGCCGGGGCACCCCAGTCCCGGCCTCGCAGCTCAACTTCTGCTTGCTTTTTATTCTGTTCTGTAAAGCTGAGCCAAGGACACAGCTTGTGCTTCATAGAGCTGGGCCCTGGTTACAGTCTGGTTTTGGGGAGGTCGCCTGCGTTGTGCAGTGCAGTGCAGCCCCTCTCCCACTGTCAGTCAGTCATTGCTATGCCCAGGATGGCACCAGCTAAGGCAGGGATTTGAATTACACCTTATGGTGTTAATGCTGCCCTTGAATACAAAACCCAGAAATAACAACAGAAAATGTCACCATCTCTTGCCAAGCTTCATCATGTTGAAAAACTATTTCAAAATTCAGGCTTTTCTAGGGAAAAAAAAACCAAAAACCCAAAGCTGCAAGAGAATGCCATAGACATTCTTTTAATTTGCTATTACTGCAAGACTGGAGATGCACCTTTTAAGGGGTTTTGCTGGTTTGCTTTGTTTATTTTGGGGATTTTTGTTAGATCCAAGAGTAAATGCCTTGTTCTGAAGATGTTTTTCTGCCTTAAAACTGCAAATGCAAAATGCTGAATGTTCAGTGTTTTGGCTTGAGACTCACTGAAGTTGGAAGGTTTTTTAGTCAGGTCTCTCCTTGTTCACCCTTCATTGCCATAGCTAGTACTTGAAAGGAATTTTGACTGAAATATCTTTCTGTGTTGCTGGAAGTGTTAAAACTTACAAATACTCTAACATGTACTTGAGACATCATAGACTCAAGAGCTCAAACTTTAGACTTTTTAATGCATTCTGTGGTTTTGAAAAGCATTTTGTTAGCTTTCATACATGTATATACTGTTGCAGGCTTTTTAATCAGGTATGCCACAGTTGTGGAGGGAACACAAGCTTCTGCAGGCCAGCTACATGCTCAGTCACACTTAAATGTCTGTTGCTGATGCCGCTATAGCTACATGTTCTGATTGTGTGTTTGCTCTCACATGCAGCGTAAGTGCAGCACTGCAGACAAAAGTGGAGAGATTAAGGAAAAAAACTTGTGGTCATTTCTTAAGCATTCTTTTGTAGCTAAACTTAATTTACAGGCTTAGTTTTGAGCATATGTTTGGTATTTTGGGAGAGCTGTATTAAGTTGTTTTCGCAGCTGACTTGGTGACATCCCTCTTAAGTGTAACATGCCGTTGTTCCAGCATGGCAAAGGTCTGCATAATTCATGTGTGCTCAACTTAATCACTGGTTTTCTTCTTGTGACAATAAATTGCATTGTACCAAAAGCAATATATCCTGTGTGTAGTTAGTAGTGGAAATAATTATTACTGTGCAGCTTTTATTTTCATTGTCTTTGCAGCCACTAGCATGGATCATGTGCATTGACAGTTGCTCCAGGCTATTAAAGATGTCTGGGTGGGAAAAGAAAAGGCCCTGAATAAAACGTGTTTGATTTCTGGAAGCTGCTGCTGTACTTTGAAGCAGAAAAGTGTTGCACCTGATGCTGCATTAAGCTTATTTCCTTCTGAGTCTTATCATCAGAATACATCTAGATCTAGAGTGTTTCTCCGGAATTGCTCCTCCACGCTTTTCCTCTTGTGAAAGGCCCAGGCTCAACACCAGCATCGTTAGAGCCAAGGATTATCAGAGAGCGGAAGGGCTCCTTTTTCTCTGCTTGATTTTGGGATTCTGCTAAGCTATGCTCAGCCTTATTAGATCACGGCACTGTAAAAAGACTTACGGAATGCTGCAACTGGTTTTGCTCACCAACTTCTTAACTCGAGAGCAGATAAGGCCGCGCAGGCAATATGCAATGCATGGGAACTCTCTAGTCTTAAGTTCTGTCCCTCCTGCCCCGCCAGTAGCAATTCTCTGCTACTGGCTCTGCAAGTAAACCAGCCCTGGAGAACTTTCCCTTCAAAGAGGGAAGCTTTGTTTTTCATTTCTGGGTGCTCATAAAGGGCAAAATCCTAGGACAGTTGTCTCCCCACCACTTGCATTTGACTGCTAGTGTGTAGATCCATCGTGCTAATATGTCACTGTACAAAAACTTTAATGCTGTAGAAATAACAGGGCTGAAGAACTTGCTCTTCTCAACGTGTATATTCTTCCTCGCTTTCAAAGTCTGTAGAAAAATACCTACTTTCAGTTATAATTGACTGGCTTTTCTGCATTCTCTGTGCACATTTTTCTCTGCTGCCTCCTACTCCTCTTAGATGTGACTTATTTTACTGCTAATTGTGTTATAAAAACTGTAGTGTACTACAGGTGTCATGTGGTAACTTGTAAATAAAATTACTGTAAACACATGGTCAAGTTATTTGTGGTGCTGCTCTGTCAATGTGGGGACATTACCTCAGCTGTAAACCTCAGCTGCGCTTTCCTGAAGGACCTGCACATTGCACTTAGTGATCATAAAGCTGGTGTCAGTGCTTTCACAAGAAACCTTGTAGTGACTATCCTCCACAGCAATCTGGTAACGGGCTCCTGGCAAAGAGAACATTGACAGCAATCACTTCTAGGCAGTAACTTTGCAGCATAATTTGCTGGATGACAGCAAATCAACACTTATGTTAACTCATTGTCAGTGGAGCAATAATACGTTTTAATGTAAATATCTCTTAATTTCTGTAGCAAGCAGAGAGCACAAGATTATTTACAGCTGGGGGCTGATTAGGAAGCTGTTGCTGTGGTAGCGCTTTGTCCTTGGAGCCTATCAGCTCTAGCAAAGCACTGTCTGTTTCCTATGCAATTGAGATTGTGGCGGAAAAAGTGGAAGAGGTCTGACCTGTGCAGAGAACACAAAGTGCTGTGTTTTGGTTAAAAACCCCAGACAGGCTGCTGCACTGCACTCCCTTTGTGGCTGGCATGCTGTCAGCAATGGAGCAACAAAGGCTGCGTGGCTCCAGGGCTGTGCAGGCCAAAAGGTACAGCAGGCGTTGCTGGGGACATGTCCATGGACAATGCTCCCTTCCTCATCTAGAAAGAGATCTAATTAGCACTGAGATGTTAAGCTCTTCTGAACAATTTGCTTTCTTGTATGTGTTGTGAAGGGCCTGTCACTGGTCTGTGTAGCAGAAGATGTAAATGTAATGTTTCAGGCTTTTCATGCCTTTTCTTTGTGGGATGAATGTTCTAGTCCTACAGAACACTTTCAGGAAGTAATCAGATGGCTGTATTTTCTGCAGTGCTGCAGAGACAAGCAACTTGTCATGGCCAGCTACTTGAGCCTCCACTCAACCATCTTTGGTGTACACAGGTAAAACGCCTTCTGCTCCATGCCATGGAAGAGCCTGCCCTAGCTGGGGCAGGTGGGATGGGAACAGGATATTTGAAATAGAGGGTCCTTAATGCTGTTCCTCCTGTTGGGATATCTCTATGGAATCCTTCTCTGCAGTTCTCTCTTCTGTCCCTCTGGCTTCATGCCCTGGTTTTTCCTGTTGGTGCAGACTTGCTCTTCAATGCCACGTTTGTGCCTGATCAGATTTTTCTTCCTCTCCACTCTTTCCATTCATCTGGAAGCAGAGCTCCCTCCAGCTTTAATTCTGCAATCAGTTTGCTGTTTGGGTTTTGTTTTGGTGAGAGCTGATGGTGGTCATTACAGGCAAATGATGCTTCCTCATGAGACAGTCATAAAATCCTTGGCAAGCACCTTTGCTGGTGCTTGCTTTGTTTCGTACAATGGGGTTGACAGCAGAACTGGAGCAGATTCCTCTCTCCTTGTGTGCTGTGGTGACAGTCACCGAGGGCCAGTTTGGAAGAAACTGGTTTTAGAAAACTGCTCACATTTTGCATACGTTTTGGGTATTCAGTTTTAAAAGGAATTGTCCTGATGGTCTGCAGTGTGAGTGCAGCTATTAGAAGGGATGGGTTATGGTGCTCCAGCGACAGGCACACAGCACTTGCATCTCATCTGGAGGTCTCCTGAAACTGCCCAGGACGTGAAAAACAAGAAGTTGTAACTCTTAAAAGCAACTGGGGAGCCAAAACCTGCTATGTAGTGCTGTCTAAAAGTGTCAAAACTGTGTTCAGAGTTAACATACCACCAAATAAATGAGCAAAGAACAAATAATTTGCCCTTTGCTTTCATGATGCAGACAACCACCACTCTACCTCATTTACTGCCACACAGGCAGCCTGTTGAAAGTGGCTGTATTAACGTCTATTTTTGACTACAACTTCCCTGCACAGGTCCATTAAGTAGTTATAAAAATTGCTTTCCATTCAAATCAATCCTTTAAAGTTGGGGGGATAGAAATGACCTTTCAGTGTTGCTCCTGACTTTCAGTGAGTGGGTATTTCTGCTTCTCAGCTTTCAATTGCTTCTGTAATTCTTCCCCTTATTCTTCCCTTTAAACCTCCTTCCCTGCAAGTGTTACATGGTCTTTGGGAGCCTGATTCTTTTCAAGGTTTTTAAGTGAATTAAGAGGTAAACACTGCATGGAAACATTTATCTGGAACCAGTTCCATTTAATGTGGATCAAACAGGTTCTCAAAGCCTGAGCTTGTAGCCGTTTACTGAGGTTATTTAGAGCCAGTGAGCACTTAGTTCAAAGAATTAGCATACTCCAAACAAATCAACCCTTTCAGAACAAAATGTCATGTCCATGCTGGCTACTGAATGCTGGCTCTGACAAACCCCCAGGAACAGGTACTCAAAACTGTTTCCAAAGCAACATGCTTGGATGAATGAAACCCATGCATGCAACAGAGATTGTGTGGTGGTGATCAGAGCCCAGCAGGGTTTGTGGGTGGAGAGGTGGGCAGCAACAGCGAAGCCTGTGGCATTTCTTGTATAAACATCTCTATCCGCAAATTGCCACACGCCTCCTCAAGCAACCAGAGCAATTAATTCACCAGGAGAGTGCATTTCAGCCCTTCAAGTCCTTACTGAGGATGTTCAGGTATTGCCTTGGCATTCGCTTGCACTGAGTGTGGATTTGTGACATGTTTGTGTCAAATCAGTGAAATCTTGCATGTGTATATTTTGGTTTTACTTGAATGCATGAGTGATCTGAACACCCAGTGACAAGCACTGGATTTTACACCTAAAGACAATCTATGTTCTAGAAATCAAAAGCCCTTTTATGTGATTTTAACTAATAATCTTGTCCATGGGTCAGATTTTTCAGCACCAAGGCTACAGACTCCAGAGAGGAAAAGAACAGAGAGAAAACTGGCCATAGAAAAGATGTAATAATGCTTTTTATTCAGCCTCCCACTGGAAACCTTGCCTCCGTGAAAAGCCAAATAAAAGCTGGTAAAGGAAATAGGAAAGTGTAACAGTAGCTTAAAGCTGTGTGCTTCAAAGCTCTCCCTCTTCCAGTGGCTGTAGAACTGTTGGAGTCCTTATGGTCTGTAGTCGTGCCATCTACTGGTGGAAAGCTGCCATGAATATAGTTCAAATAGAAACCCTGCTCTGAACGACAGTTAAACGTGGTCATTAGAAAGCAAACTTTATAATAATAATACCAAGAGTGTTCTGAAAAAAAATCTCATGAATCCTCTAGGATGATGGCTCTGGTGTTTATCGGAGGCAATAGTGACAGTGTAGAGCAGGAGCACATCTCAAACTGCTAGAGGATAATTTATGGTTTTACATGGTAGGTTTGGGGTTCTTTTGGGGTTTGGGGGGATGTTTGGTGTTGGTTGGTTGTTGTGTGTGTGTCATTTAAAGCAGGCTGAGTCTCACAGTGACTGCAGTGGAACTGGGCAAGGCAGCAGAAATGAGGTTTAAAAGAACAATTTCTTGTGTGGGGACTGATTTGATTTTTCTTCCCTTTTTCCCCCAGCTTCTGGTGTGGGTCCAAGCACTTTCAACCATCTCTGAATATAGCACACCACCACCACCTCTATGTTAGGAAATGAGAAATAGAAGCAAGGTGAAGCATTAGGTACTTTCTTAATTTAAGTATTAATGATGCTTATTATGGTAGTTATGGTTGTCAAACTGTACAATCTGTTCTTCAGATCTCCGTACCCATGCACCCCTCTCTGCACATACTGACAGAATTATCAAAGAGCAATTCAAGATAAAGGACTGAGAGAAAACAGTGCTGTAGCTTGATAACATGAAACATTAACTTTACTGAACTGTTGTGGTTTAAAAGCCCTGCTTACAGGTGACTCTGTTTCTCTCTAGTCATAAGATCCAAGGGACTGCAGAATCTTGTTCACAGCAGCAGTAAAGTGACTTGCAGGAAGTTTCTGGTTACTAATGTTCAGGGACCTTGCTGGTTCCATAGCTACTCTGAGGGCTTTTGCAGTGGTTTTCCATGCACTGCTTCACGCCCTGCTCACACAGGTGCTCTGGCTGCTCTATAAATCCTTGAACTGACAAAGAGCAGATACCATTTTTGTGATTAAATGTGAGTTACGTTGACTTGTGCTTGAGTGCTCCTGTCAGAGCAGCTGGTTGGTCCTGTCCTGTGCCTCACAGAGCCATGCCGAAGTCTCAGGTGACTTTTCTTTTTCAAGCCTAAAGGTCTGAGGTACATCAGAAGCAAGGCACTGGAATGTGGGTACTTTTTAAGCTCTTGGAATAAAGGATGGCTAAACAAGGATTCCAGGGAGTGCAAAAGCAAAACCCAGTAAAAGCAAAGGGCAGGCACAGCTTTGACAGTTGTTTTGCACAGTATGCCAGCACTGATGTAATGTTTTTTGAATACACTGATGCAGAAAAAGATGCTGAAGACTGAGCCCCATGGGCAGTGTGGATAAGAGACAGAACTCAGATACTGACTGAGATGGCATTGCAGTATTTACATTCAGCCCTGTATTACCAGTCAACCTTCTATTCTGGCATGTTGCAGAATGTGAAGCAGCAGCATTACTTCTGTCTTTATTTTAAGTAATTGTTATTATACACCATGACATATGCCTGGTAACTTTCATGCTCAGTGTTTGATGCTGCTGTCTTGAGCAGATACAAGTCTTTTATAGCTTCCTCCCACCCTTGTTCCAGCCATTTAAAACACTAACCACGCTGTGGTTACAACAGCCTGGCCACCCCATTCCTCTCCTGTCCCCTTCCCTGTGCTGCCTCTCTTATAGCACGAGGTACACTGGTGATTGTGCCAGGCTCAGAAAACACTTTGACAAACACACAAGTACCGGGGCACAACAGAGTAAGTGTCCAGCAGCTGTACAGCACAGTACAGCACAGTGTGTATGTGCTTCTGACCAAGCCTTCTGACCAAGTGACACATTTACTTAATGCAAATGTATTTTCTTGGTACAAAATCTAGCAAGGAATTCTTCATATAAAATTGCAGTGCAGCCATGAGCAAATGTGATTTACGGAACACGTCTGCTGTACAGCAGAAAGACTCAGACTTTGATACTGTTAACTCACTACATGCCAGCCTTGCAAACCTGCTCTTATTTTCAGATTTCTAAGCACATCTGCAGCATCTATAAAATGGAATTCTAGCTATGGAATGTGTTCTAGCTTGATACTTACATTACAAGGTAAGGTTGCTTTGTCACTCACCTTTGGATATCATGGATGCTCTATATGACATAGCAAGAGAAACTGTTCTTGCCAGGCACATTTTGCTGGGACCTGTGACTCCTTGGAAACAGGCACTTTCTTTGTTCCCATGTCACAAGGATCAGGGAATATGTCTTTCATATTAAGACTGCCAAAATACGTGTGCAGCTAGCCTCATCCTGTCACATACCCAGTCACCAACCCTGCACCAGTATCGAAACATCATTTGTATTTTCTTGCTCTCTGCAATCTTGCATCTCTGACAGTCTTTTTAGAGAGATTAATGTAATTTCTAATGTGTGTGCTAGAAGCTCTATCCAGTAACATACAAGCTGATATGTAAGAGAATAGAAAATCCAGAATACCCTGTCAGCTCACTGCCTCCCTGCTGCCAACACTGAAGGTGCCGCAAGTGAACTACTTACATTTCTTTGCAGTCTGAAGAAAATATATAGTTGTGCTGTACTCCAAAATATGAACTTACATAACTGGGATAGGAACAAGGGACTTGCTGAGCTACATGTCAGTGAGTCTGGGTATTGGCAGCCTTCATAGTTTCTGCTGTGTGTTTTGTCCTTTCCTATGCTGGGTTCATGGTTTGGGTGGTCAAGCAGTCATAAAGTATTTGTTTTAGAAATGAAAAAAGTGCCGCCAGAATAAACAGCACTGTGCTGATGGGCTTTTTGGCAGAAATTCTAGGTAATCCTTGAAGGTAAGTGGCAAGTTACTTCACTGGCCACACCAAGTTAACAGTGAGCAGCAACATCAGTGCGGTCTGGAGTTAAAAAGCGCTGATAGACACTTGTTCTCACTGCCTGGCTGAGGCTTCTCTAATGGTAACGAGAAGGATGTGATCAAATATTAGGTTTGAGAGTGTTACACAGGGAAACAGCCATGCTTGCTTGAGCTAATCTTGTCTTTAACCTGTCTCCCTACTTCTCTGTTACCAGAACCATTTGACTCATTTGTTGTAGAAGTTATAAAGGAAGTTCACATGCTTTTTTAATCAATATTTATGTAAGGATGATGGAAAGATTAAACCCGTTACGAAAAAAAAATCCAATCAGTGCAGTTCCAGCCACAAGATGGAGCCAGTACAGTACCAGGCACATCTTCCCAGCTGAAGAAAATGTTCCACTCTATTTTGTCTCTAAATCCTGAAGCAGCTTTAAGAGGATTGTTCGCATCTCGGTTACTGAGAGAGCATTGGAGAAAACAAACCCCAGAAATATCTAGTAGTTAGGGTACAGAATTCATAGACATGTCATTCCAACCCACAAATGAAACTCTTACAGCTAATCTGATCAAGAAAAATAAGTCGGTGATGCTTCCTTCTTGACTCTAAATAAAACTAGTCTTTAGATTCAGCTGCATTCTCTGGGAGTTTACAGAATTAAACGACTTGAGGAGAAGAAAGAAGGAAAGATTAAGAGGAAGAAAAATTTAAAGGGTGGCAGGTAAGGTCCTTGGGTTAATCTCACAGAATCAGGTGTATTAATATAAGTAACACAACAGCAGAAGCAGCTCCAGCAGCTACCATAGTGAATTTAATACAGTAAAGATCCCAGTGAGGACAGGAAGACAGGGGCTGCTTTGTACATTCCCCTTCCAGCAATCTTTTTAGAGACTTCTTAGATAAGTTATTTAAACAAAATTAATCAGTTAGGCCTGCCTGCAGTGTCAAGTTAAAGTGCACAATCAAGTGTTCCAGCAGCTACAGAACATCTATGTTTTCTACTTGTTATCAGTGTTCTCCTTCCCATTCTAAGTTACACTAGACTCCTACTAATTACAATAAATATTTAGTCTTACAAATAAATTATTTTTTTCCTTCTCCAACAGAAAATTCCCATGACCAACATTACTTTTCCCTCTGTATAGTCATCTCGATGCTGTAAAGAAGAGTAAGCTCTTTAATAATACCTGTCTTCATGTAATTCTAGAGAACAGTGTGATGCCTTGAAGTTTTACCCTGCCCTGTTGCATTCTGCCCTGTAAACAATGAGCTAGCTGCCACAAGAACTCAATCCTCCTCATCAAAATAGGTACTGATTTTTTTTTTCCTACAGTTTTACTATGGAAACCTATGCTCTGATTCACCTCTGAGAAAATCCAGGTGATCAGCTACTCATTCCGGACAAGAGATGCCTCCTGAACGTATCTAAGCTTTTAACTTGGTATGCCTGGACCAATTCAGCTGAAAGCACTAACAAGGTAGAAATCCTTCTACAATCAATTAGCTAACATTTTTCCTTGCTTTCCCATTATAATGAGATTCTCAGGAGCAGAAGTCTTCATTAAATTGCCAGTGCCTTTATGAACAGGCCAATCACATCCCTGCTTCTTTCCACTTAAGAATGGATATGTTTGTATAACACGTGATCTGCACAATGGCACTGCTTGTAGAAAAGACACAAGCAGAACACCTGTAGCATTCATTTTATCTTTAAATATTGTTCATTCAAGCAGCTGAATGTATTAAAATAGTTTCTGTCAGGCTGGTGGATTAATAACAGATTAATGGTAACAAATATATTTTCTTACCATGATATAATCTATCCCTGTCTAAACACACCTATAAGATGGGGTCTGTGGTGCGGCTTAACATTTTTATTAGACAAATTATGATGTTATCCCTTCCTAAAAGTCCATTTGGCTTCTATTCTGTTAAACATCAGTGATTTTCAGATCTAATTTGCATTTAAGCTATCAGAGAAACTTTACTCCATGTTCCCAGTAAGTTATTGCAAGAGGTGTTAGAACTTGAAAAAAACCCAAACAAAACCAAAATCAGTGTCTGGTGTACCTGAAACACCTTCTGAAATTCAGGGAACATAACAGACTCATCAAGATTTCCCCTCCATAAGGCTTGTCTGGGCTTTAAACTTTGCAATTCTCCTTGCTTAGAAAGAAAGGTGGGAATAGTCCAGTATCTGAGTTCTTGAAGTGGGAACAGCAATTCTGAAATGCCTTTGGGGATCCTAATGAAGAATCAGCTGAATGGCTCACAATTAACCAAACAGACAGATACGATCATCAGTCTAAACAGGAAAAGAACAGTCCTGTGCTTGACAGGGACAAAATCACTGCTAGAATCCACAGCTCAAAAAATCATTTGATAACTTGGAGAAGGATTTGAGAAGAGATATAGAAACAATTTAGAAATTGAAAAATGTGCTTCATAAAATGCTATTACTCAAAAGGACGGCTTGCTCTTCTGTCTACACTGACTCCAATTGTCTCCTCAGTCTTACAGCTGAAAGATAAAACTAAATATGTTCAAGGGAGAAATAAGATGTATATATTGCTCAATGAGAGTAATTAATGACTGGAACAAGAACTTAAGAATTTGTAGGGACAGGATGTTCTAGGATGTTTTCCTAAGCAATGTTCTGGTTTAAATGACAAGTAATATTAGCAGTCACATGGCTTCGATCTTGCAGTGAGTTATATCACATGATTACAGTAATCCCCTTGGCCCTATTATCTGTGATACGATAGAATATGCTTGTGCTGGATGCCCTAATCTGGACAGGATGTAAAATGAGGATGCAAATATAAGTCTGGGTTTTAAGATGAGAAGCACACCTCTTAGAGGAAGGGGAAAAAAAAGGGAAAAAGAAACAAAGAACCCTAAACCAGAAGAAGTTTGAATTCTTGCCTTTAGCCAACTGTTTTGCATACATAGGCAAGTGTATGCAGAACGTGTTTTTACAAAACATCCATCAACAGAGAATTAATCTCTGCTTTTCTATAGCTCACAAAACACTGATTTAACTTCTCAGTGCATGACTGTTGCTCGTATTAATTATCACCATTTTCATTACTACTCTTCTATCAAGATGATTCTTTTTGTTTGCCTTGTATTTTCATTTAAAAATCAAAAGGAGTATATAATAAAACGTGAACCCTTATAAGTTCCTATTACTGTTATCCTGCAGTGAAAGGTCTAGATTTTCTAGTGAAAGTAGATATTTAAATATTATAAAACCAAATTCTGGAAAAAAATATCAAGCAAGACCAACAACAACAAAAAGACCCTGGTTACTAAGAAGTGCTGAAGCTTGAAGGGCTTCTATGCTGGCTAATTCCCTGGTGAACTTCCCGCTTTGGACAGGACACTTGTATCTGTCAGTCTGAATATTAGAATAGAAAACTTTAGTTAACATCTGGGTTTGTTCATTTCAAAAGTCACAGAAGAGATAAAAGTAGAACCTCCACAGTGATGGGGGGGATAGAAAGAGCAATTCAGATTTTGCAGATGGTGTGCATTTCAGCCCTTTGATTACAGAGAACATGTATACTCCTGAATTACGTATCTAGAGTTGAGCAATACAATTTTTTCTACCTCACACCCATTTATATGTATATGAGCAGATGTCTACATCATATAAAAATCATGATACAGATTTGTTTGATTCACAGCCCCCCAAAAAATTCCTCTACCTACTCTCTACTTGAGGATAGCTTGACATGTCTAGGTTTTTCAGGACAGCTGAGCATATCACTTGATATTCCCTGATCCACTGAAGCAATAGCTTCCATCTTTTCTGGGTTTGCAGGGTTTATGCTGCATATGGAGTACATTTAATAGTTAGCCCTGATGGTTTCAAAAATCATCCCAAATGGAAAGGTACTCATTTGTTCACCTGAAATACCTCCCTACTCATGCAGATCCAGACAAGTAACTAAATCTGCTGTGACAAATACCAGTATAATTTATGACCTAGTAACAAGCTAGTTTGCAATTATTTAATAATATTGTATGTTCATGTTATATAATAAGAAGTTTAATATTAATTTTGTCAGTTATTTCAATTTTATACTGTTTAGGCCTGCTGCTGCCATGTCCCAAGGAATAGATGCATATTTATTTTCCTTGGAGAACACAATGTTAGAAACCTGAGTAACTGGGAAAAGAAGAACAAACTTTTTTTTTCTTTTTTTCATTACTAATCTCACGTTTCTCCCAACCACATAGGAAAAAAATTATCTTTGGTTAAAAAAGAAAAAAAGATTTTTCCTTAAGTAGTCTTTTTCCAGCTAAAAGAGATCGCAGAGCTCGACAATTGATTTTCTTTTGAATTTGGTTAAAGTCTCCAAACTTTTGAGACTTATCCTGAAGAAGTAAAGAAAGGAATGATGATGACATTTTTTCTCTGTTTAGGTTCCTTTATTGGTCTTTTCTGCCTGTACCTGTCATATTTTGAGTTTGTCCTATTAGCAGTATGGTTTTGTATGTTTTTGGATACAATTCACCTACCAGTTCTATTTCTAATGTGCTAAACCACATGAACAATGACTGCAATGCCATCTCTTCCCATTCCCATAGGCCAGCGAAGTCCAGAACTACAGACCATACCCTTGATTAGAATCCGAACAAGAAACAGCAACACCACCCCCTTCTATTACAGAATTATGTTTAAAGAGAAGTTTCATGATGCAGAGCTCACAACAAAAACACAGGCAAAAGCTGTCAGTGTCAAGATCAGCCCCATTAAAATGGTGTGCATTATATTACTGATGATGATTGTGATATAATTAGGACACTACACAGGATTTAGTAGTAGTAGCATGCAATCTGCTTTGCTAATGAAGACCAGAGCTCTGCTGTGAAAGGCAGACTTTGCCCTAAGACTCTGCAGTCTAAACAGTATAGAAATTGAGATGCAAGCATATAATCTTTTCCACGCTTTTTGTTTTAAGTAATTTCACTTTCTCAGTGGACTACACAGTACTGTCAGGTACATCACGATGTATCACAGGTTCACTCGTACAAGCAACCTTAACCTGCTGCTGCCAGCACTGAATACATCCTTGACATGTCTTTATCTTAAAAAAAATAGAGGGAAAAGGATGGTATTCTAACAGTGCAGCTTGTGTATTTGTTACTAGGGAAACAAACGGCAAAGAGAAAGAAACCCTCAGTGTTCTTGTCATTTGGATCTTTCAGTGGAGAAGCAGCCCTTGTGTTAAAACAATGAAAACATTGATCAGCTTTTGGTGTCCTTTGCTTTCCTCACTGAATGACAGACACTTCTTTCTCCCCCTTGTCCATCTTGTCATCTGTGAAAAGGAGAGTCACTTCGATATTCAGGATTGGCCTGCTGGTTATTTTTTATTCCTTATGTAGAGTTTAATTTCTGTTTCTGTGTAACCTGGTCGGTTCATAATATCTAAACTAAGGTCATAGCATGTCTCTCAAGATAAACAGGAGAAACCCAATGTTGCATTCATATCTGTAGAAAAGCATAGAAAGAGTGCTAGAAACTCCAAGTTTGCACTTCATGTCAGTACTGAATGAGATCATCAGCAAGACTTTTGAGTGTGAGAGGTTCTGCAGCATTTGCCGCATTTCATCAGGACTCTGCAGATGCATCCCCTGAAGAGGACTGTGTAGGTGTGGTACCACAGCCTTTGAGACTCAGGGGTGGTGTACTGTGGTGGAAGATGTGCCATCAGTTTCAGTGAGCCAGTGAGGTGTCAGTCCACCTAAGTCATGGCTGACCTCCTTGGTTTCGGTCAGTCACGAGGTCTCAGTCATGACTTAGGTGAACTGACACCCTACTGTGTGGGCTGGGAGGACTACCTGAGAAGATCAGTGTTGTTTTTATTGTGACTTTATGCTCACTGCTTAATATTGGTCATTCCTAGTCCTGAAAAAGAGGATAAAATTTGGAACTAGGGCAAAAACATCCTGAAGTATAATACTTAGAACTGCAAAATACAATGTAAGTTATACTGTTATTGAAAGGTTGAAGCAGTTAGTTCTAAAGCATACATACAGGAGTATTTTTATAGCCAACTGAGTGGCAGCTGCGTAAATAAGGTTTAGGAGCAGCCATACAAGATAGCAAAGCCATCCATCTGCTCAGGTATCTTTCAACTAGACAAGAAGTCTATCTTGTTATGGGAAAGTAGTAACAGGCCACTCAAAATGAAATAAAAGAAACAGCTTGTTACAAATTTGTAAAAGCTTTTTGGGGATATTTTTAACTTTTAACAGGCTGGAGCTGTTTTTTAAGAAGCATCTCAAGATTTATGTACTCTCTGCACTGTATCAGATTTAATGTAACTTCTCTACTAAACTATGCCACATCCCTCCCTCTTTCTCTATTCTAATTGTTATCTTTATCACCTCACTTGTCTGTGGGAGCTGGATTAGGAAGCTGCATTTGGTACACTCTGAAGTGTAGCTACATCAGAAGGATTATCACCTTTCTGCTTCTTACAAGAGTACAGCTACCAGCACTGGAGCTGGAGAGATGTTTGGAATTGCAATAGAAGTCCTGCTGGAAATACTCTCACAGATGTTTCTTTCCTTCTGTTTCACCAAAATCTTTCTTCTTTATTGTGCAAGTGCACCTTTTTTAAACTGTTCTTCAAGAATGGCCACCAGTTAAGATGGAAGAAGCATACGACAAATGATGTATAAACATGTGAATTATATTAAAAAATGGATAGGCAGAATAATTTCAAGTAGCACGTGGCTTATTGATTATAGGCACTGAATTGGAATGGTTTCTAGTTCTCTTGTATTCTGTAAAGCTGCAAAGGCAAAAAAAAAACCTTACTGATGCTGCATTTCTGCAGCACAACAAAGGAGCCCTGCTCCAGGCACAGCTGAACAAGAGCTCCCGCATGGGCTCTCTCAGTCTGGATCTCTGTACCCTGCCCACGGGAACAGCCAAGCACAGCCAGAGTAAACCAGGGGCTGGCTTTTATTTACTTTATTAAGGAAAACACAGTTATTGCCAACAGACCTCAGATGCTTCAGGAACTACTTTAATGTGAGTTCTAGTTTGGTTTCATTAATCTTCAAAACTGTTCTTTTATACCTTAAAAGCTGTGTATTTTTTATTTTTTGTTTGTTTGTTTGTTTCTGTACAAGCAATGAGCTCTTCCCCAAACTCCCTTTCTGGAAACAAGTGCAGAGGAGGCCACGAGGATGATCAGGGGACTGGAGCACCTCCTGTATGAAGACAGGCTGAGAAAGTTGG